>CM039140.1:13943857-13964099 GCA_022036555.1 Microstegium vimineum | reverse complement strand
ACCGCAAGAATGAAGGCCCTAATGGCCTTAAACACCGGCCCCCATTAATGTCGCTCGGAGGTTCACCTCGCCCGGTCTTTCTCTCCCTTCTCGACCCTATAAAAGGATTCCCCTGGCACCGCGCACGCGAGCTGATCTTCTACCGACCCTCCTCGCACCTCCTCCTCCCCACAGCACCGAATTCCGCCGCCGTCTCTGCCATTGCCGAGCTCGGCTTGAGCTCACGGCTCCGCGTGCCCCGACTGCCTCCGGTGCCATCTCCTCCTCCGTCGAATTCGCTATGGCATGGCGAGCTTTCGGAACCACTCTGTGGCGCCAATTCGCGCCCGCAATGGCTCTTCCCCGACTCACGTCTGCCTCGCGTCGGCTCCCCGGCGCTCTGTGCCACCGTCAACGACGATGAACCCCTATCTGAGCCCGCGGTGAGCTCCTCTCCCTCCTACACCTTCTCACAGGTCCCTGGAGCCCTCTAACGTGGCCGCGAACCCACGCCGGTGAAGAGTCCGCCATGGTGGCCATGGCACCGCCGTGGATCTGCTGTGCGTCGAGGGAAACATTTCCCCTTTGATCTTCTCTGTCGGATCTCCATCTAACGACTCAGATTAGAAGTGATCGGTTTGGTGTGTAACCGGTCCACCGTGAACCCATGGGCCGGCTGACCGCACACTACGTCAGCTGGCTCACACGTGCGTGGCGCACCGCGCCTATCCGCAACTGCCGCATGGCAGCCGAGTCAGCAGCGACTCGGTCAGCCCCAACAAGAATAGCGCCTTTTGCGCATAAGCTCCTCAGTTTTCAGATAATCAACCTGCAGTCCATCTCAGCTCTATTTCATTTAAATTCGGCCCTGTAATCTTCTGATCTAGCCCCTGAGTTTTTGCAGAATGGTACCCGCACATCAGAGCCTTTTCTTTTTCTGTTTTATTTATTTTAAATCCAAAATGAGTTCAAATAATTCACAGTTTTGTCATTCAACTTCAAAAGCTCATAACTCTCTCATTTTAACTCTGGTTTGACCCGTTCAAATTGCATTAGATTCGTAAAATCATAATCTACAGCTTAGGATCCTTTAATACTATGTTAATAGCTGTGTAATTTCATGATAAATCCCTAACTTGATTAAAGACTATGCAATTTCCTTTATAAATAAAATGTAAATAGTTTTACTTTAGTTTTCAAATTCAAATGTAAGTTTGACTTAATCCAACTCAGGTATTTCTCTTAAATACCTTGACCACCCTTTTTCATAGATAAAATTAATAAAGCCCTTAGTGCTCTCTTTTTAAAAGCTAATCTTCCGTTAGTTGTATCTTGCAAACCGTAGCTCCATTTTAGGTGGTTTTTGCGCTCACGAGTTCGTAGCGATGCGTAGAATACGTTAGTTCCCTTTATAGTGTGCTTTTGTAATATTTGGTGTACTATTTTTCAGTTATTTTGTGATGCTTGTGATGTTAGAAGTGGAGCTTTGAAAAGATGATCTAAAAAGGAAAGTTGGAAAGTTGAACAAGCATATGGAAGGCAAGTATAGCATGGGATCTTCCTTGTTGTCCTATTCACCTTAAATACTAAATTCATATGCATGTGTTTACCTTGTTAACCCTAAGGACTTTCCTAGATATTTGATATCTTGTACCTTGTCACCTTTTGGGATGCATATGGGTAGCTTGTGCTAGTGCTCATAAAAAAATAACCATGATCTTGTAACTTGATTAATGATATATGCAATGATGATAAAATATGACTTTTTAGCAACGTGGACTATAGGTGGAACATCAGGAACTCACACTTGTGTTCTCACTCATAGGGATATCTCTGTAATCTGATAACCCGGGAAAACAGTGCTACCATAAGCCAATGGGCTTTGGCTTGACTCAGTATTAGGCTTCTACTAGTTTGTGGTAGCTTACCTGAAAGGGCGCAAGAGGGGCTCTGACTTATTGGGCTCGGCCTGCCTAGCGAGTGCGCGCGGCGGCTCCTAGGGGGATAGTTCCAATATTTCACCGAGGAAACTTATAGCGGGTTGCTACTTATTAGTGGGACCTATGAAATGTCTCGTAGTCAACCCTGTTGACCTACCTTGGAAGTGGGTTAAGAGATTAGATACCTCGGGCGAAAGGGCAATTCATGACTTGTGGGTAAAGATGTACGACCTCTGCAGAGTGTAAAACTATCATGATAGCAGTGCTCACGGTTAAGAGCGGCTTGGGCTCATTACATTGTGATGTTCTTATGTCATAGTTCATCAGCTGTTATTTTGTCATTGATTATTATTATTTGTCATATAAGCATTATATCTTGTTCACTTGATCATGTGGTTATTGGGCATGCTACTCAATTGCTAAAACTATGACTTATTAAAATAAAATGCAATTAAACCTGTGTCTATCCTTTTTGAGCCTCATAAACCCCATAGTTATACTTGCTGAGCATGGTGAGCTGACGCTTGTTGTCATCACCTTTATATGAAAATCCCGGATGAGTACCAGATGGTGGTGCAAGTAAGGTGTTACCAAAGGAGTTCTAGGCGAGTGTACCCCCAGTCAACTGTCCCTCCGGAGTATGGAGACCCGAAGATAGGAGATATAGACTAGCTTCTGCGATGCTTGGTTATAGATGTAAGCCTTTTTGTAACTATGTTTCGATATATAATAAAGCATTGACTTTGATAATCTCCATATTTGTATATATGTTTTGTGTGGACATCCTGGGCACACATATACATGGTATTCGGTATTCTTCGAAAAACCGGGTGCTACAGTTAGAATCATATCGAAAATTATTTTTCACTTCACCAAGTTGATTCAATTCAACTCCAACACCTTCTCCTTTGCAAATGTACCAACACCACCAAGTGTACATCACCATGTGCATGTGTGTTAGAATTTTCACAATCATTTTCAGAGGATTTTCACTTGCTCTCACCACGCCACTCGATTCTAATGCATCGCAATGTTAGATCACTCATGTGGCACTAGATGACCGATATGCAAACAAGTTTGCCCCTCTTGATAGTATGGCCATATATCCTAAACCCGGTCATACACTTATCTACACTCCTATGACCGGTGGAATGAAATGCCCTACAAGTTATACCTTTGCCTTGCGCATTCCATTCCATCTCCTCCAATGTTGATGCAACACATGCACCAACCTATCACCAAATGATATGATCCACTTCATATCATCACGTGACCATGTTGGTTCATCGATCTTAACCTCACCTGCTCTTCACCGTTGTGTCGGTCCATCGGTGCCAAGCATCACTCGCTTACCCTTCACACTTGCAAACGGTCCATCAAGCCAAGCCTCATCTTGATCTTCTTCACCTTGGTCACATGACTTCATGTCATGTCTCATGTGTAATAAGCTACTTCATCACACAATCATATGTGAACTAATCTCCTGTGTATATCACTCAAACACATATTAGTTCACCTAGGTTGTCACTCAATTACCAAAATCACATAGGGACCTTTCAATCTCCCCCATTTTGGTAATTGATGACAACTCTACAAAGCTATTGAAATTAAGTTCTTTTTGTACATTATGCCATTTATCCAACATTTAAGCTCTATGTTATGATTTGGATAAATGCCATAAAATCCGACTTGGTAGTGATAGCTCCCCTACATGTGTGCTCAAATAGATTTGTTTTAATCTTTGCACACATGCATGGATATGAAATTGTGGGAGTGCTAGCACTACTAAGTGATGCTAAGGGATATAGGATAAACCTTTGAAGATACCAATTGTAGTTCTACTTTGAAGTTCATCCTTAGCACCATGGTTAGCTAGATATCAAATAAACACTAGAAACCCCGTGAGATCAACATTATAGGCATGGTTTCTATATACCAATTGAAAGATCATATATCTAGTTTACCAACCTATGCATGCTAGTTTATCAAATCATCATACAAGTCCTATAACTAGCATATATCACACAAGAATTCATATAAAGATAAGACTTATGCAATATGCAAGCAAGCACATGAACATGCACATATCAAATGCAATCAATCAAGTTCATGAGCTTGCTCCCCCTACTTGTTTGCATCACTTAGTTCAAGACTTTGATCCTTTCAATCTTGTTCACTTATGTCCATGTCTCTCCCTTAGTGCATGACCATTCACAAATATATCTTTGTTCACTAATCTCTCTCCCTTTGTCATCAATTTCCATAAAAGGTATATTTCTTTATTGATACAAAGGTTGCACTCGGGTAGATGGTTGATACTTGTCTATTTTCATTTTTGATGGACACTAACACATATGTATTGGAATGACACTACGTTTAAGATCATTAACCATGATACCATTGAGTGGGGCAACTCCCTGGCCTTTAGTCTAATCAATTGGCATCCAAATAAAGTTTGCAAGTAAGAGAATTTTGATTTGATCACTTAAAGTTGAGGATCACACTTGTAAACATGTAGGATATCAATAGTGAGATACCACATGAAGGATATAACTTGAATCAACTAATTGTGGAACATCACATGTGTAACAATCCTCAATTTCCTCGAAGGGAAATCCACAGATTACAACATGATGTGATAGTCCCAGGAATACCAAGATATCACATTGTTGATATACAGTTGATACCACAGTCATACATCGTAAATTACAAGTTACAAGTATTACAACTTAGAGACTCACACCCTACTACAACACTCTATTAGCGGAAGACGCACGCGAAACGATATCAGAGTAGAAGCAACGCACCAACGGGTGAAGGCTCCTCCTTCACAGACAACCTTGAGCGTAGGACAAGACCACCTAAACCTCCGGATCCTTGTTGTTGCCGTCGAAGATAGCACCCGAACCTGATAAATAACTTTCAGTATGATTCGTACTGGCCACTGTTTCCCACCCTATGCTTTGCTTTTGCTTTGTGGAAAGTGGTATGCAAGGGGTAGAGAAGAGAAACTATTTTTGGCTCTGGTTTTCCTATGCAAGTTCATTATTAAGTAATAATAATGTAGTAGTAAGTTGTATATCAAGTTTTAACACATTTCCCACACATCCATCCCATCCACACACATCTCACCACACACACTCTCACACTCTCTAGGCGACAAGGACAACTCCCTCTCGTCCTTGTCTTAGCGGCTCACAGCTGGATCCTACAAAACCCAGGGGGAGAAAAGAAAGGACTCATCTCTCTACAAAAAGAGAGGCATAGGTCACGAGATGTCCATAACCGGGGACACGGCTATACGTATAGATCGATCAACTCTGCAGAGTGTGTACACCTGTACCCACAAGATCACCATCATCGACGTTGTACAATGCCTAGGCTGATAACAGGCTATCTCCCGATCCAGAACGATACCATCCTGCCACTCAGCCCTGGGGCTCCCCAGCGCACCGGCAAACTGAGACTGGGAGACGCAGCACCTAGCCACCGTGGTACTGCACATCTAGGATGGTGCGGGATCCCAACACCGGCACCACCCACCCTTATCACCTCACAACCTGGCAGTAATGGCATCGCCAAACCGGTCGACATCCGCACCCCGCCCATTCAGGGACGAGTGGTGTGCACGAAAGGCTCATGGTTCCGTTTTCCCTTGCTATTCCAGATCCTAGGTGGGATCAGACAGGTCATCTCCTCCATCGGGGTACTCCCCCGTGCCATCACAGCACCTCTCTCCCGGGGCTCGCCCTGGGATCTCCTCAGAACACACATGTACCCGCCACAGGTACCTCTCGTGGGATGCCCAAGTCGCACCCCCGGCAAGACTCGTCCCACGGACTCGTCGTAGGACCTGTCTGATCGACTCGACCCCAAGACACACGCCAAGATCTCCCCAGTTATTATCATCCTTACGGCACACAGTGCCTAGCCACTCACAAACAATCCTCCACTCAGCATCACATCAATGACATAATACAAAGTAGAAGTAAGCAGCGAGCAAGTAAGTAAAGCGAGTGTCTATCCTAACAGCGGGTGTGCAGGGGTAAGGTTGCGACAAGGTAAAGGCTTTCCAAGCAAATCTACCATGCAACCTATCAGTTTAATTACAGAAAGTAAAGCACTAGCATCTATGTATATGCATGTCTAATAGGATTCTACGAGGTTGGGTGGGACGTGGCACCTGTTTGTTATAGATCCAAAAATTCATCCACATCCTGTTGCTGCTCCTGTCTCCTGCCTCCAATGGATCACCGGTCTGATCAACATCCTCCGCGATACAACTACCTCGGCATAGTGACAAGCAAGGCAGAAAACAATCAAATCCTTACCCAAGATCCAAACTAAAAGACAGCGAGACACAGAAAGAGCGGCTAACAACAAAAGACACCAAAAGACTTAGCCCTCGCGGTGGTTGTCCGCTTTCCTCGGACTCAAAAGGAAACAAGAGTGGTTGTCTGCTAAGCATAAGCTTGAGTCACGACCCCGGAATAGCCACACTTCCCGGGTTGATAGTGTCAACCTGTATGGCTTCAAGAGAAAGGGGCCTAGACCCTAGCTTAAGTTAAACATACACCATGGCTTGTAGTCTTTCGATCCGGGTGTCATGGAAATTGACAAGAACCGAAAGATTGCAAGCGAGAGAGGAAGACAAACACACCAGGGTTCGGCCTTTGTAGCCTTATACCCCACAAGTCACAACCAAGGAAAGAACAAATAACAACGCAAGATGCAAGAGTTGTGACTTGGTCCCATCGTACTTCGGCTTATACGCCACAGAAATTGGCGTAAGCAAAAGAGAATGGGTCTGAAGAAACAGGGGAAGGGGTTGGCTAGGCCGTCCATATCACGTCCTTGGTAAGGATAGTTTTCTGACGGTCGACTCGCATGGTTCCAAGGACATGGCATGGACCATAGCTTCGCTAACCAAAAGAGAGGGAAAAAGGATCCACCTTCCTTTGATCCTCTCGCCATAGCATTTGACGGCAATCGAAGGAAGGAACAAAGAGATCGATAAATAAACACCAAAAGGAAGCAACAAGCAAAAAGGGGATTTTGGTTCCTCGACACTTCGATCCACATGTCATGCCAATGGACATGCATACAAGAAGGCAGAATCCACGTCTTACTGGATCGACAAGGATCAATAAGAGAGGAACAGTCCCCGCACTCTCTCAACCACACGCCATGGTACGGATGGAGGTTGAAGGAATAGAGACACAAGCTCGCAGTTCCTCGAACCACACCAACTCGTAGGGCACCACGACCTCCGTGCACTAAAACGGCACAAGGTAATCCCTTGGTCTAGGTGGTGCAAGCATACGAGGTGGGTAAGACAAAGAGAAGCAAAAGAGGTAAAGTCCGATGGTCATTGTGAGACGACTCGCGGCCATGAGCTTTACCTACAAGAGTTGGCATCTGTTGTTTTCACGAAGGTTGTCCCCTAACTCAAATCCCGCTAGACTAAGTCATGGAGGTCTCACAATGTGTGGATAATAACCACGTCGATAACAACATCGACACCGAGTCCAACATGGCCAAATCCTAGGGACAAGGATAGGAGCTAACGATCGTGAACCAACGGGGACAACTAAACACAAGAGAAGGGATCATGCTTGGCGTTACGGCCACAACGGGACAAACCCACGACCGAACGACCAAACACATCGCTTCTCTACTGGCTCGAAGGCTCAGTCCACAGAGACAGAACACCACCACACAAGCACATAGCCAACACAATGGAGTAACACATATTCATAGCGACAGGGAGATAGATAGACCGGCACGAAGGCGCAGCATAGGCACAAGTATAGATAGATATAGATAACATGGATATCAAGAGTATATGATGACAGGTGTGACAAGTATTAACAAGTATTGAATAGAAGAGTTTTGTCGATGTCAAGAATGGCGTCAGCGGGTTCAAAGGCTCGACCTTGAAGCGACGGGGAAGGTGTCGGGTTGCTGCGTTGGGTCGACGGAGCATCTGGGATTGGCACAGGCCAGCTGTGGCCTGGAACAGCCACCTCTGGCCGGCTGCAGCTACCCTTGGAAGGCCGTGGCTGGCCGCGGCTTGCTGCTGCTAGTCGAACAGGCCACTAGGTGGCCGGTAGCTGGCCTGACGCAGCAACAGGTGACCAGGAGGTGGCGGAGGTCCAGCGGATGCATCCAGGACGGGCACGGATACACCACCCTGCAATAGAAAAGACCACGGCATGAAGGCCGGACAAAACAGCAAGTGGGCAGGGACGTCGGAGCTCCGTCAATCCGCTCGGCAGAGCCGCGGTTTCGCTGCAAGGTGAAAGATAGCGGCACGAAGGCCGGTCTCAGAGGCAAGGTAGCTACACAGAGAGATAAGCAGAGCCTCGGTGCGGTGGAAGGCTCACCGATTGGATGAAGACATGGCGACGTCGAGGACGGGGGCGGTCGTGGCGCGTCCATGGTCAGCGGCGTGGCTGTGATCGTCAGGGCGAACGCAGCCAGCTGCTCGGAGTCGTGGATGGTCAGACGGAGCTGCTGCAGTCTAGGTGCTGGCTGCAGCTAGACAGATGTGGCTACAGGAGTTCGGAATGGCATGGGGGCTCCGACGAACAGCACTGGAGGGTCACAGCTTCCCTGCAACGATGAAGAATACGGCTCGAAGGCTGACTTTAGACCAGACTTCACTGCAGCAGTGAAAAACAACGGCACGAAGGCCGGGCCGGTCTCAGGCAAGGTTCACAGCTAAGCGACATGGTGGAAAACAGAGGTTGTGTAGGCTCACCGTACTGCACGAGCGGCGTGGAGGTTCAGCAGGACAGCGGGGTCAGGGTCGTGTCGTCGCTGCGTCGACGTCGTGGCTGGCACAGCAGGGGCACGGCAGCAGTGGCTGAGCACGGTTGTGGTCGGCGACGGGCTCGGCGAGTCGTGGTGAGGGCAAGCCGGCGGACGACGTCACAGCATCGAGGAGGCATTGGTCGTGGACGACGCCGTGGCGGTGATGTCGTGGTGCGGCTCGGCCATGAGCGCGTCCGTGAGGTCATGGCGAGGATGAGGCGGAGCTCGGCGCGACGCGAATAGGGATGGTCGGTCGGCAGAGTGTCGGTGGAGCAGGCCAGCGCGGATGAGGAGCTACATGGTCAGCCCGGCTCCCGCAGACAACGCCGATGTGGAGCGCTAGCAGTTGGCGCTGCGGTGTCGTCGCGGCGTCGTGGCTCGGCCGGCGCTGCTAGCGAGGCATCGATGGCGAAGCGGCGTGGCGTCGCCAAGGCTGTGGTGAAGACGACCGGCGTGGAGATAGAGCGGAGCCACAGCCCTCGCGATAGGCTTGGTGAGCCGCCGAGCGCCACGGGCAGCAGGCCCGCATGGCCTCGACGTCGTGGAGGTGCTTGGTATGGGCGATGGGGTGATGGTCGAGGGCTCCGGCCCAGATGCAGATGAAGACGACCTCGTCGCGGCCGCCGACGAGGACGGTCATGGCATGGGCACGACCGGCCGGCTACTGAGAGGAAGGCCAAGGGAGAGGGAGATGGCGGCGGCTGTGGAGGAGAAGCGCGAGCGGCGGCTGGAGGCTTTTATGGGGGCGCCGTGGGCTAGGTTTTGAGGTACGGACGGTCGGATGCCTCGGTGTCCGTACCTCCGGGGCGCATGGCGGCATCGACGTCCGTGCCGCGGGGTGCGGGGCGTGCGCACGAGTGGAGCGCGTCGCGCGGGCGAGCGCCCTCCTAGAGGCGGCGCCTGGGAGCGGGTGTTGGGGCGCTCTGCCCCTAGGGTTTGGGGGTGGGGCGTCCGGTTGGGCCAGTTGTGCCGAGGGAGGGGTAGGCTGGGCTTGCGGCCGGCTGAGGAGGAAATGGCGTGGGCCGGTGGGGGCGCGAACGGGCCGGATGCAAGGCAGGCAGGCCGAGCGGCTTGAGGGGAAGGAGGGCAATATTGGGCCCGAAGGACGGGTGGGCTAAATGGAGAAGGGGAAAAGGAATTGGGGTTTCTCATTATGAATTATATGATCTGAATTCGGGATGGATTCTAACAGAATTCTCTTGAAGACTTTAGAAAGAAGATATTCAAGAGAAAATGAAAAGGAAAGGAAAGGCATAAGTCGGGGGGAATTTGGGAGTGGTTCACAAAGGATTTGACTCACAGAATTTTAGAGAGATTGAGAAACAGGTGATAGGAAAATCAAGGAAGAGAGTTAGAAGGCCTTCATCTGGGGGCTTTGACTCGTAGAATTTGTAAGAGGTTCAAAGGAACTCGCCATGGATTGCATACTCAAAAACGAAACACAACACAAAACTCGAGTCCAACTCAAAAGTCGAGGCACACACCTACAATCAAGTCTATATGTATGCAACGGTTTTATCGGTAAACTCCCAAAGGTCGGCTTCGGTATTTACCTAGCAACTACATGCTTCACACTATTGCATAAAAAGTTTTTGAAAGTTCGGATTTTTGGTTACCAGAAACCCGGGTTGTTACAACATGCATGCTAGAACTAGACATCTTTTGCAAGTACCAATATGAAAGTTAATACTATTTGAAAGATTATCATAAGTCTAGATACTATTGACAGAAATGTCATAATTTTCTATGCTCAAAATCAATGTCAACAGCCTCACAATGAAGGGACATAAGCATATCATGAGTATATTTTTATCCAATAACTAGTTCCATATGTCCATGAAGCATTTGATGCAAAACTAGAAGAAATGGAGCAAGATGAACTGGTGGGACCCACATAATAGGGTTGGCCAACCCCACCATGGGGCCCACCAGCCTCCCACATTGGCCATGATCCAGGAGAAGCACTCTCAAGTGATCCTCCACCCTTGGATCAACTTGTGCTTTCTCTAAACGTCTGATATTCACTTCACATGGATCCATGGGCCCCGCAAGAGTACAAACCGACGTCCAAAACTGGTCCAACTTGTGCACACCCACTCCAAGACATGTGGGTCATCTTCTAGAAGGACTAGGGTGGTCCCACCACCCATAGGGGGGGTCGGCCAACTCCCCCCTAAGTCCTAGGGGGCGTCCACCTCCCTTACATGGCTGCATGCAAAAAAGCACATGATGAATTCTCTTGCACCATTGATCTAAAGGGTGGTTAGGATCCAAGGGCTCTCATCATCCATCATGCGGATCGATGACGTGGTGATGGAGTAGACCCTGCTCCACCTCTCCGCTATAAACACCCCCTCGCCCCCTCTCATTCAAGACACACCGCAAGGAGGAGCTCTCCACTCTCTCTCAAGATGTAGCACTTGTAGTAGTGTTAGTTAGGAGTTAGAGTGAGCCTCTAGTATTCAGCTCTAGTCTTCCAGGAGGTTTAGTATGCTTCTAGTATTTATTTCTCTCTTTGTAAGACTTGAGTTATTTTATATAGTTATCTTCTCTACTTTGCCTTAGTACTTTACTTTATTGCAGCATGACTAGTTATGTTGTATTGGTTGTTAGCATAGTCATAGTTGTTTCATAGTAAGATAATGGTAGTATACCTTTGCACTGGTTCATCGCCCTTAACCCAGTGCTCTAATCAATTTCACCGGATATCAGATTAGAGTAGTAAGATATAGTGTAGACATAGTGTCTAGACTATACGCTTACCTATGTCTGCAGCTTGTCCAATGGTTTATTTGTTGTACCTAGTAGGGGTGATAGACCTATCTAGGCTTTGATCCCACCACGTTCGGCCAAGTTCTTAAAGCGTAGGCCTTCTTGTGCTAGGCGGTTTAGCACCCTTCTGCTGATAAGTGGCCTAGTGGCCTGAAGTGCAATTGTATATGAATATTGTTCTTGCTTGATATGACTTGTCTTGTTAAGTTAGAACATGCAAGTACAGATAGATATTTGAAACCCTTATGCTCGCTCGTTATCCTCCTCGCTCACTAAATTACTCTTTATCATTGGAACTTCTCCTATGTGTCATTACACTTATTATATATATCATTTACCCCTACCATAGTTTAGTTGGTATATAGTTAGTGGATCATCATGGTTAGCTATCATATTCTTTAACCATTGCTTCCCCGAGGATAAATACGATACTCCTGGGTGAAATGCTACAACGGTATTTCTGTGCGCTTGTGGAATATTCTACATGAGCATAATAAATACCAACAGATACTACTTGTAAGTTAAACCTTGATATCCATTTGCATTGTTGTCTTGTGCTTGAACTAGATTCAACTTCATGAACTTTTATTGTTGACTTGAACTCATATGATTTTCATTAGCTTTCAAGTCCAGTTTAAACCCTCTCTAAGCTTGTTCACACACATTAAGCAGTTATCTTATAGAGGTTGTACTTGTCACTTAATTGCAATAAAAAATAGATCAAGTACTTGGGTTTACTAGCTCATGAACAAACTCATATACTACTACTAGATACAAATAATCAATCAAGCAATAGTGGTAGGCTATAAGCATAGAATTCATTTGATTTTCAATGAATGAGCACTATATAAACATGTCATAAGCAATGTATGTATGCATATGGCAAACAATTTCACCTTTGCTATGTTGGAGTCGAGGATAGTCAAATAGATTTCATCTCCAATTAGCAATGTGAAGTCCAATTAAGAGCTTGGTGAAGACCAATGAATGTCAATTTGAATACCAATCTTCACCCATATGAATTTAAGAACCACTAATGATCAAGTGCATTTTCTTGTTGTGGTTGACTTGCTTCTTCTTTGATCTTTGCTTGCATGAGAGAATACAAAATGATGTACCACTTGTAATCATGATACCACTAGTAATCATGATACCACTTGTATGTAAATTCATGAATTTCTCCCTTTTTGGGTGTTGCTTGCTTTCTTCTGATCAATTCTATTGATAGCTTCAACTAAGCATCTCCAAATGATCCCTAGATCACCAGTTCCACGTTAGCCTTCCAAGTACACACACTTGGTTTACCTATAAAAGGTGGCAAGCCCCTACACTAGGGATAAGTGACCTATTTCCAAGAATCATCCGTGACACTCACTTCAAATGACTTTGTTTGATTGATCTTCAACTTGAGTACCAAATATGTGCCAAATACACTCCACAATCAAATAACCTTATACTCAATGCTTGTCACGCTTCTAGCTTAAACCAAAACCAAACATAGGTGCCTCAATCACTTATAATCATGATTCCAACATGAGGACCTTTCAATCTAAGTGACTATAGATCAATCCAATGTTTATCACTTTTCTGGCAGATTCTGTATTTTTCAAAGAATAATTCATATCTCCCAAAGTACATATCCAATGATCAAGAAATTTGGTGGAGATGTCCTTCACTAAGTCATCTAGTAGCTATAAAAATTTGAGCTTCATTGGACTTCTAGATTGCTACCAGATTTTACATCTTTCCACATAGGTACATGCTAAAAACTGCTGCACATGTGTTGACAAGATCGACTCCAAAACCGAAGTATCCCTTATCCAATATTCATGACTAATACCATAATTGTATAGCATTCACACCAAATTTCAAGCCAATCCAAATAGATTTGATCTCTCAAACATGGCTATGATCACAGCTAGCTCAGATTTTGGATAAAAGACGGGTTTTAATACTATGAGCTATACTTTTTCAAATTGAACCAAACTTGATATCAAATTGTTTGAATACTCACATAAGACATATATACATTCATTCCACTTACTAAAAGAAGTATCATTACCATATCCATTCAAATCAACTCAAATTTGATCACTAAGCATTTAATCCATTCAATCAACTTGTAGCAAGCAACATAAGCATATATATGTATCCAATTCAATCAACTCATATGCACTATGTGTATATCCAATTCAAATATCTTATACACACCCAAGTGAACTTGATAAACAAGAATTATACCTTAGTGTATCATGATCAATTCATAGCAAGCTTTAACTCAGTTATTTGCAAGCCTTGAGATAATCCACTAGACCACCACAACTTGAATATGGCACGTGTATGTTGTAGCACTTGGACTTCACTCTTTTGACTTGGCATTGGGATATAATATGCATTAAGCTTCACTACTTGATTTAATTATATGATAAACAATATGAAACTCATTGAATCAAGCCTCCAATGCCAATGGTACCTACACACATTCATCCACTTGTTGATGGTACCCAAACTAGTTTGGGTCCTCTCAAGTTAGGAGCAACATACTTAGGCAATGCGTTAGTATGGATAGCGGGATGTTTTGCAATAGAAAACATAGAGGTACCAATACCACCCCTTCTAAGCATATCATCATTATCAATTGAAATAGGCTTAGAAGTCATACCTAGGGGACATGAATTAGCCATGTGTCCCCTTTCCGACATGAGTAGCAAACTCTCTTTGATTGAGCTTTTTCTTCCTTGCTCAATTGCTGCTTCTCATTGCTTTGCCTCTTCTCTTTTGCTTGAATCTTTATCTCAAGCTTGGTAGGACACCTCTAGGCAAAGTATCTCATATCTTCACATTTGTAGCACTTAATGTGAGCCAAATCTCTCTTCTCTTGATTTTTTTTCTCATCATCATCTTGTTGGCATCATGAATAGGAGTTGGATGCCTTGCTTTTGATTTGCCACCTCTTCTAGTCTTCTTCTTCTTTATCATCCCCGAATCACCATCTTCATGGTTGATCTTGTGTTGCACTTGGGGCTTGACTTGTGGCTTAGCATGAGCATTATTGGTTGGGCAAGCACTTGCAAGATTTCCCATCCCATGGCACTTGAAGCACATGAAATGAGATAGCTTCTTTTGTTCTTGCTTCTTCACTTCCTTGCCCTTGCTCTTGTGGAAACCAATTCCACTCTTGTCACCATAGCTTCTTTGGTTGTTCATCATGTGCTCAAAGGTGACTTTTGAATTGTAACACCTCTCTAAGTTTTTGCTCATATTCTTTAATTCACTTTTGAGCTCATTGTTCTCCTTCAAAAGGTTAGTCCCACAAGACATAGAAGTAGAACAAGCATCTATATTTGAAGAACATGGCATATCAAGTAAATCATCACAAGAAGTGGATACATGCTTCTTCTCTACATCACAAGGGTTAGCAACAATATGTGATTAATCATTTGACCCATGTGATGAGCTCTCATCATTTTTAAGATTTATCAATTCTTTAATGAGAGAACCATATTTGTGAACTAAATCTTCATGAGACATGCGAAGTTGCTCATGATCTAGTTTTAGTTCTTCATGTGAAGATTTAAGAACATCAAGTGAGTTCTTATGTTCTTCACATGAATTTTTTAGAAAAGAGTTTTAATATTTTAATCTCTTTGTTCTTTCTAACTCATTTTCTAAAGCTTTAGTGAGTCTACAAACAAGCTCAAAGTTAGGATCATCACAATCAACAATAACATTGCCAATAGATACCTTAGTGTCACCATGTGACATGTAGCAATGTGATGAAGTAAAAGAGTGTTGGTATTTCTTATGACTATTGGATAAATCCTCAAGCGCACAGATTATACCGTTGTATCGTAATTTATATTTTCCCAAGGGAAAGCGGCGCTAGAAATGATAATTAGAGAGAGATCCTAGAGAAAGTTCCTCAACTTAGTACCAACTAGTATAGGGGGGTAATCGAATAATGTGATAGGAAGGGTGATGAATGAACAAGCCAAGGTAGATGATAACTTAGAATAACTAGTAAGTATAGCTAGGTGGGAGGACAACGAGAGAGATAGGGACTCCTATGTAATTCACTTCTACTTTAGTGTACTTAGCCAATTAATTAGTCTAAACACAATAGTTTTCCTCCTCAATACATGTATGCTAGGCGAGAGGATAGATCAGTAGGAGGATAAAACTCCTACCGGACCGCACTCTCTTTTTATGGGGCCCTTACCTTTTAAGAACTTGCCTAAGAACACGTGGTGGGATACAAAGACTAGACAAGGTTGTCACTCTATTGCTAGCTACCACAAACAATCCGTGCAGCAAGCGGTAACCAAGGGTAAGATGATATATAAGCACCACGCTTACACACAACTCACTACTTTAATTATGATCTATAACCAAAGCACCCTATGACAGACAATGATCGCATACAGGAAAGGCCACAAGGATCATAGACTATTAATGTAAAGGCTAGTAATAAGCAAAAGCACACAACAATACTATAACAAGTATAGTAATGCTCAAATTAAATACTAAGTAAAGTAGAGGAAAAGTAATATATTGAATAAGATAAGTCTGACAAAAAGGGAAAGGTACAAGAGCTATACTAGACTCTCCAGGAGACAATTCCAGAAATCCTGAGCACAGATCGACTCAACTCTAACTCCCACACTAGCCTAACTACTAAGATAATTCTAAGTGCTTGAGCTTGTAGGCTTGTCCACCATGAGTGAAGAGGGGGGTGTGAGCCTCTATTTATAGTGGGAGGTGGAGTAGGGGCTACTCCACCGCCACGTCATTGATCCAGGAGGCTTCAATTTTGAGCCCTTGGATCCACCGCCTCTCAACCGACTTGGAATGGAGGGACTTGATCTTTAGCATGTGTTAAATGCGTGGGGGTCACCAGGAGCCTCAGGGGGGCCTAGGGGGTATCGGCCGACCCCCCTATGGCAGGCAGGCCCTGCCCACGGCTTCTAGAATCTATCCCCACTGGTCAGGGACCTAGTGGGGGGTGGTAGCCCTCTTTGAGGTATCGGCCGACCCCCCCTAGGGGTCTGGGGCCCACCACTACCTTCTAGAATGTGGTCCCACTTGTCATGGAGTCTTGGATGATTCATTTGAGGTGTTTGTCATGCTGGTTCTCTTGATGTGGGCCCATGGATCCTTGTGCATTTTATCTGGAGCATTGAATGAAAGCATAGGTTGCATCCAAGGGTAGGAATAGCTTTGTCATGGATCGTGCTAGCTTAGCTAGCCAGAAGGGTCCAAACTAGTATCGGTCGATCATGATTTGACTCCTTTGGAGCCAGGATTTCTTGTGGGAGCTCCTGGACATGTCAGGAGTCTCATGATATAGAGGTTCTAGAGTTTGGCTCAAATCACACATCGGGAGATGTGCAAAAGGAGCTTCTAGCATTGTTGATTGGCCTGAAATGTTATTTCCTACAAGACAAAGCTTTCCAAGTACATGTGGAACTTATTAGTGGTAAACATGTTCATGTAGTGTTATTCTACCCTTGATCCCGAGGTTGTTGATGGTATTTTAGATGTGCAAAAGTATGTCATTCTTAGCGTCAACAAAGAGCTTGTAGAGGCATCACTTTCATAGCCCAAGCATGCATCATCATCATCATCAAGTGTGCTTGGAGTAGCATCATCAATTGCAACACTTGAGGTCGGGCCTTCATCTTTCTTGTCAAGTGATCTTGTGGGAGATAGATCATCTTCATCATCACTTGACCATGAGGTGGAGCAATCTTCCACAATCACGGATTTGTGGGCATGCTTAATGTTGACGGTAAGAATGACATACTTTTACATACTCAAAACCGTCAACAAAGGACCATTTCGGGAATCAAATAAGCAAAGAAGAAATGATTTGGTTCAAATAACCTAGTTCCACATGTATATGTCCTCTATTTGAATGTAGGCACAAAACGTCATGATTCGGGGCCCAATATGACATATTTCCATGTATGGCAAATGTGAAAATCCAATACACCATCATGATGGACATTACCTCTAGAAGCTACCTGCAAAACATGAGCTTATTTGGCCACAAAAGATGGTCGGCCGACCGCACTTTGGGCCCAACTGTGCACAGTAGAATACACAACTATCAAGGAGGTCCCACGCCGAAGGGGAGGCCCAGAGCTCTCTATAGGGGGTCAGCCGACCACCCTATGGGGCCACCAAGGCCTCCCATGTGTCCATGATCCAAGCACACCCTCTAGAGTGAAGATCCACCCTTGGATCTCCTCTATGCTTCTTCTCAACGGCTCTAGATCAAAGCACGAGGATACATGGGCCCACAAACTATCTCGGAAAAATACCAAACTATTGCCAAGGTGTCTATGACATGTGGGTCATGTTCCACACGAAAGGAGGAGCCTAGAAGGCTCAACTCACGGTCGGCCGACTACATGTATGGGCCCAGAGGCAACCCAGAGGCCCCCTGACCAGTGGGGTCAGCTTCTAGAAGGAGTGGTAGGGCCCACGCATCATAGGACGGTCGGCCAACCACCTACATGTGACCAAAAGCCTCCACGTGCTCTCCACCACCTCCTGGCATGCCTCCATGCATCCACTTGATCTCCACCGTTGATCTAAGGCGGTTACAATGAGTGTTTCATCCTACGGTGGCTGATGGAGGTGGCGTGGATCGCTGACGTGGCACCAGAGTAGCCCCTACTCCACCTCTAGCTATAAATACCCCCCTAGGCCTTCACTCTCATTCATGCCTCATTTGAGAAACTACTTAGCTTAGCGTAGCTCTACAGTAGTGCTATGCTAGTTGGAAGAGAGTGAGGAGAGCCTGGACGAGAGTCGGGCCTGTCTGACGTCTTCTCTGAGTTGTACCTCAGCGGATGCAATTCTCTTGTAAGTTCAGCACATGTAAGTGATTCCTCCGAGTTCTTTATAGCATTCAATATCTTAATTCTGGTTTAGCTATTATACATCTTTTTGCGCTTGTTCATCGCTTTACTTTAAGTAGAGTGCTTTAGCCTTTAACGTTGGGTTAAAGTAGTAAGAATAGTGTAGACGTGGTGTCTAGGCTAGATCTTGCCTTTGTAAACCGCTTATCGCACGGATTGTCTATGGATGCTAGTAGGAGGTGACAGCCCTATCTAGTCCTCGTATTCCACCACGTGTATAAGATAAGTTCTTAAAAGGTAGGGCCTCAATACAACATGATGGCGCGGTCCGATTAGAGTTTTGTCCTCTTTCTGATCTACCTCATTGCCTCCTGCAAGAGAAGGGCTGATAAAGCCAGTATAACCAGCTATACCTTGTTAGATATCTTTGTTATATCGAACCTCTCAACCCAGTTATCATAGTCTCCCTTTATCCATCATAGGACATATCCATAATACTAGTTAACTCATGTCGGATACCTGAGAATAGGGTACCCTAACACCGCACTTCGCGAAAACAAAATCATCCCCGAGGGCTCTCCGCTTCGCACGAGCCTAGGTGACATCATTACCCTCGGGGGTCCTCCCCCTCAAACCAACCGAGGCAGCAGTACTCCCTCGGGGGATCTTCCGCCTCATCCAAGCAAGGGTGACGTCGCCCGTGATGCCACCTACCCTGAGGGATCTTCCACCTCGTTCGAGCTCGGGTGAAGTCATCCATGGAGCACCCACCCTCGGAGGCCATTGCGCCTCATTCGAGCAAGGATGGCATCATCCGTGATGCATAAACCCTCGGGGGCTCCTCCGCCTCGCCCAAACTAGCGTGGCGTTACCCAACGGCCTTATCCTCCTCCAAAGGCACTGTTGCCACGGCCAACTCGGGCGTCACGGCCAATAGTCAAAAGGTCCACAGTACCGCTCGTCCTTGGGGATGGGGTTTCACAGCATGAACCGCCATGCTTAACCATGTTGAGTCCATGTGGCACAAGCCACAGTACTGCTTGACCACCAATTGACACTCGCCATACACCCAACGGACATTTGAACATGGTTTAGGGCGTACTCGGCCCTGTACGACAGAACGCGGGGGTGCCTGGCCCTGTGCTGCCAACCCCCGCCCATGCCATAATTAGGGAATAGTGACGTTCCTGACTACAAGACGCATGGCTACAGCTCCATCGAGGACGAACAGGACTCGGGCGGCGTGCCTACAAGTGCAGTCTTCCCCAGGAAGGAAGGCGAACAGAGGCCCAAGGTGCTCCCAAGTCAGCAGCCTGAACCATGCCCACGCTTCTTTTCCTCCCCCTACTGTACTCTGCCATCTCTCCCTACGTATAAAGGGGGAGAATGGACCCCAATCTATCTCTCTCGACACTCTGATTCACACATGCTCACTCGCATCCACGCGAACACACTCAAGAACCTAGAACTCATACGCACGAGACCTGGGAACACACTTCCCTCTCTCCATCGCTTGTAGCTCCCCTCTACGAGCTCCCCCGCGCTGGGTAACACGGCCTCGCTACGAACTGGACGTAGGGCATTCATTCCCAAACCAGTATACATCCTTGTGTCATCCTAGCGCAACCATCTGATCTCTGACACAATTAGAAATTTACTCGTTGGCTGGCTGGACCCCGCCATTTTAGACACCGACAGTTGGCGCGCCAAGTAGGGGACCTTGGCATGTCACCTGTATTTTCGAGTTTCGGATGGCATCTCGCCACATCGATTTCGCTCCAGGCTCCATTGTTCATTTTGGTAGCCTGGACTTCTAGTGCCACGGGCAGGGGGCCGACTTGGTCCTCCATCGCCCCACGGCATCCTCCG
>CM039140.1:13871141-13943757 GCA_022036555.1 Microstegium vimineum | reverse complement strand
CCTTCCAGTCCCTGACACTCCCGAGGGAAAGCTCACCCATGACGAGCTGAAATCCCTACTGGGGCACGCCGCGGCTCAGCAGGCCAAGAGCTCCGCATCGCGGAGACGCAGGCTCAACCCCAGCCACCAGGCGAACCCGGTGCCTAACGACCGCGAGGGCTCAGTTCACCAGGATCCCGCTTCGGACGGACGCCGATGTCTGATAGTTCATGCTCGCATAGGTGATAAGCGCGACGTGCATGACACGCTCGACGCGCGCAAGCACGCTAAGCAGGACGGCGCAAGCAGAGGCTACCACGTCCGTCGTGGCGGACGGTACAACAGCGAAGAAGATCGGCCTCCCACTCCGGAGCCACCAGGCCCGTTGGCCTACATCCGCTGCATTTGCCGCGCGCTGTTCCCGCAGCATTTCCGACAACCCACCAACATCGTCCGGTACTCCGGGGAGACGAACCCCAGACTCTAGATAGATGACTACTACCTCGCTTGCCAGGCCGGCGGCGCAGACGACGACGAGTTCATCCTCTGCAACCTACCGCTTCACCTTTCGGACTTGACCCGCACGTGGCTCGAGCACCTACCCCCTAACACCATCGACGGATGGGACTCCCTTCAGAGGGCCTTCATTGGGAATTTCCAGGGCACCTACATGCGCCCGGGGAATCCCTGGGACCTCCGCAGTTGTCAACAAAAGTCGGACGAGTCCCTCCGGGATTACATCTGTCGCTTCTCCCAACAGTGCACCAAGATCCCAACCACGACCGACGCGGATGTGGTCGGGGAATTCCTCGCAGGGACTTCCTGCAAAAGCTGGTCCATGAGTTGGGCCGTAGCAAGCCGTGCACCACCGAGCGACTCCTCGACATTGCCACGAGCTACGCTTCGGGCAAGGAAGCAGTAGGTGCAATCTTCCACCCCAATAAGGGGAAGGGCAAGGACGTGGAGGACGCCGGCAAAGGCGGCTCCAACCGCGCCCAGAACTGGAACAAGAAGAAGGGCAAGCCGCAACGCGGCGGTGGCGACAATGTGGTCGCGGCAGCGGATCGCAAAACCCCCCGTCCCCAAGGCGGGAAGAAGGGGGGCAAGTTCGACGACATGCTCACCAAGCCATGCCCATATCACAATGGACCGGTCAAGCACACACTCCAGGAGTGTGAAATGATGGCCAGGTACTTCAAAGCCGTTCCTGACAAGGATGACCAGTCGAAGCAGCCGGAAGGTCAGGACGGGGATGGAGGTCGCAAAGACTCCTACCCTCACGTGAACAAGTGCCTCATGATCTTCGGGGCTCGGAGGCCTACGGCTGCAAGCGCCGGCAAAAGCAGGAGCGACGTGAGGTCTTCGCGGTCGCCCCGGCAACTCTGGCTTTCCTCGACTGGTCGGAATCCGACATCACGTTCGCTCGTGACGACCACCGGAGCCACGTTCCCCAGCCGGGTCATTATCCACTCGTCGTGGACCCGATCATAGGGAACATGTGTTTCACCAAGGTACTGATGGACGGGGGCAGCAGCCTCAACATCATGTACTACAACGCCTTCGAGGCCCTCGTCCTGCGTAGGGAAAAGCTCCAAACGTCGGGGGGCTCCCTTCTAGGGAATCGTTCCTAGAAGACAAAGGGTGCCCCTAGGGCAGATCGAACTGCCCGTTACCTTCGAAGAGCCGGACAACTTCCGGAACAAGGTCCTCACCTTCAAGGTCGTCGCCTACCGAGGAACGTACCACGCGGTGTTGGGGAGGTCATGTTACGTGAAGTTCATGGCCATCCCCAACAACACCTACCTCAAGCTCAAGATGTCGGGGCCGAGCGGCATCATCACCATCAGCTCCGAGTTCAAGGTGGCATACCAATGTGAGGTGAACTGTTGCCATAACGCCATGGCAGAGGTGCGCAGCGAGGAGCTGGTGGCGGCGATCGAGGCCGCAGACAACATGAACGTCGACCCCTAGAGCGCAAAGAGCTCGGACGCCCAGAGCACCAACAGCTATGTCGTTTTTTTCCTTTCTAGTGTACCTAGCGCATTGTACATACGCATGTAATCTTTTAAGCAAAAAGTTCGAGGAATAAAAACACGGGAACTCTTGGACCAATCGCTTAGCAAGGTGCACTCTTGGCGCGGGCCAGAACACACCTCGCTCGGGGGCTGGAAAGGGGGGAACCCACTATTTCTTCTTTCCAAAAACCTTTTGCACAAAAACCCGCATCTTTGATTCATTTGAGCAAAAACCTCTTCTTTTCCGGCAAAGAGAGGAAATTTCACTAGACCACGACAATGGGCCACGAGGTACTCCGACTCCCCGGAGCCAAGTACTTCCACCCAACTGCCCATCCGAGCAGATCCAATCTCTTTCCAAGAAAGACCGAGCCAGTAGGTCAAAAGAGAAAGCAAGTGCGGAAACCAGAAAATAGGCAAACTTAAAACAAGCTCATTAAAGGCAATCAAACTTGTCCAAAGCCCTCCAGGGCGCATCGTAACACAGGATAACTTAAATTGTTTTTTACAAGGGCCCTCAGCCCTGTTTTCTGACCACGCAGGGTCACTCCTCCGGCGGCGGGAACACTTCATCCTCGAGCTTGGCGGCCAGGATCGTCGCGGGCTCCTCCGCGGCAGCTTCAATCTAGTCGAGCAGCTCCTCCGGGGCGTATTGGGGGTAGTCGTCGCTGACAAGCGTAGGGTCACCGCATCATAGAGGCAAGCGGCGATCACCATCGTGCAGTGGACCCCGACGCGCAAGGCCTCTCGGATCCTGGCTTGGCTCTGCTCCCAGAGTAGGCCAACACGGGTCCTGGCGCGTCAGGCCCGTCCCCTATGACTGGCACCCCGAAGAGGGTGCACACGCCGTGCATAGCCTCGCGCAGCGCCTGCGACTCCTGCGCACCAGCACGCAGTTCTGGGCCAACAAGAAGGGAGCCTCAACCTCCGAGCAGGAAGACAAATCATACTAGAACAAAACGAGCTCAAAAAGGCAACGCACCTTCGTTCTCCCTCGACAGGCCATCGGCCGTCGCGCGCAGCTGCGAGACAACCGTTGTCAACTCACCAACCAGAGTCGAGAACGCCAGGATCCTCCGATCAGCATCGACGTCGCGGTCGCGCGAGCGGATTGAAAGGTCCTCGAAGCAGGCCACGGCATTGTCGCGCTCTCGAAGGTTGATGTCACGCTGGCGCTGCATGGTGTTGCGCTCCTCCTCCATGGAGTCCAGCGCCGAGATGGCCCGGCGTCGCGCTTCCGCCTCAGCGTTGCGTTCGGCGGCAAGACACTCAGCTTCTGCCTGACGCGCCGTGCGCTCGTCCTCCAGCATCTTGCGGATAGCCTCGGCATCGGCACGAGCCCCGTCCCGCTCCCGCTTGACCCGCTCGACGTCGGCGGCGCTCTGGTGCGCCAGCTCTTGGGCATCCTCCGCCCTCGCCTCCGAGGCGCTTGTTGACATTTCTTAGCGTTGTACCAAAAATAGAGATAAATCCCTATCCCTGGCAACGGCGCCTGAAATGCTCGTTGGTATTTCTTATGACTACTGGATAAATCCGCAAGCGCACAGATTATACCGCTGTAGCAGTTCACCAAGGAGTATTCCAATGTATCGTAATTTATTTTATCCCAAAGGAAAACTGGCTAGAAATGATAATTAGAGAGAGGTCCTGGAGAGCACCTCAACTTATTACCAACTAGTATAGGTGGGTAAATGAGATATGCGATAGGAGGGGGTTGATGAATGAATAAGCCAAGGTAAATGATACTTAAAACGGACTAGATAGATTAGCTAGGTGGGAGGACAACGAGAAGAGTATAGGGACTCCTATGTACTTTACTCTACTTCAATATACTTAGCTAATTAACTAGTCTAAACACTATAGTTTGCCTCCTCAATACAAGTATGCTAGGTGAGGGGATAGATTAGTAGGAGGACAAAACTCCTACCAGACTGCGCCCTCTTCTTACTGGGGCCTTACCTTTTAAGAACTTGCCTATAAACACGTGGTGGAATACAACGACTAGACAAGGTTGTCACCTCTTGCTAGCTACCACAAACAATCCATGCAGCAAGCGATAACCAAGGATAAAATGATGTATAAGCACCACGCTTAGACGCAACTTACTACTTTGACTACGATCAATAATCAAAGCACCCTATAACAGGCAATGATCACATACAGAAAAGGTCACAAGGATCACAGACTATGGGTATAAAGACTATTAAAGAGCAAAAGCATATAGCAAGACTATATCTAGTATAGAAATGCTCAAAGTAAATACTAAGTAAAGTTAAGGGAAAGATATATGTTAAATAAGATAAAGTCTTACAAAGAAGGAAGGATACAAGAGCTATACCAGACTTCCCAGAAGACTACTCCGGAAATCCTGAGCAAGCTCGACTCAACTCTAACTCCCACTCTAGACTAACTACTAGAACAATTCTAAGGAATAGAGCTTGTAGGCTTCTTCTTCATGTTTAGAGAGAGGGGTATGGCCCTCTATTTATAGTAAGGGGTGGAGTAGGGGCTACTCCATCGCCACGTCATCGATCCAGGGCCTTCCATCCTCCACCCTTGGATCAAACTGCCTTAGAACCGACAAAGGAGTGGATGGTGTGGATTTCCACCATGTGGTAGGGTGTATGGTGGTTGGGGGGAGCCAACCGACCTAGGGGGGCGATCGGCCGACCCCCCTATGGCCAGTGGGCCCTCCCTTGTCTTCTTGGATGAAGCCCCACTGGTTAGGGACCAAGTGGGGGCCATTTGGGCCCACTTGATGGTCGCCCCCCCTTGGGGGTTCTGGCCCACCTCTGTCGTCCTGGTGCTGGCCCCACTTGTTATTGATGTTAATTTGCTGGTTCTGAGGTGGTTTTCACGTTTATCTCCTTGGTGTGGGCCCATGGATCCATGTGCTATCTTTGTGAGCCATTGAGAGAAAGCACAAATTGATCCAATGGTTGGATTTCACTCTAGAGTGCCTCTCTTGGATCATGGCCGAGAGTGGAGAGTCTGGTGGGCCCATAGGGTGGTCGGCTGACCCCCTATGTGGGTCCCACTGGCTCTCCTTTGCTTCATTTGTTCATTCCTGCACTCAAACGGTCATGGACATGTGGAACTAGTTATTTGATAAATATGCTCATGATGTGTTTGTTTTATCCTTGATCCTTGGCTTGGTGGCAACATTTTAGCTATGTAAAAGATGGTCATAATTTGTGCCAACAAGATCCCCCAAGCTTAACCTTTGCTCGTCCCAAGCAAACAATCAAACTTAGCTCGATGGATCAGGAGTTGCTACTATGCTTCATATTTCAAGAGTACTAAATCTACAACAATCGTACTTCTCTTTGAATGGAAAAGTTAGCAATAAAGACTCACCCATATTACCTTAGTCCTTCATGGGGCTTACAGCTTTATCTTTTGTCTTGAGAAGTTGAGAGATAGAACAACTTGACTTGAGCACGAATTTTCTTATTCTTTCACAAGTTTCATATCAGAGGTTTTGCAAGATTTTGTAAAGAAAACTTAGTGTTCCTCAAATGGTACTCTTGAGTCGCTCATAAGGTGTATGATTCCTCACCAAGGCATATGTCAAAGTTTGCCTTCTTCATCCTATCTCTAAAGCTTATGTGGAGCTATAGGTTGGGATCAAAGATGCAGCAAACTTACCTTGCATATACTGTAAAGTCGAATTCTGGATCCGAGGAGAGAAGTGTCATACTCTTAGATCAAGATGTGCAAGTGTGTGGAAACATGGCAAATGATCAATACTCCTATATGTGGATGATCTCTCTTTCCTAACTTATTATTTTGAGACATAGCTATCTTTTCATCATTTTTTTCTTTTCTTTTTTTTCAAGAGAGAGCTTTGGAGTGCTCATAAAAATTTGGACTTTAGAATGCCCTTGAAATTTTTCATAATTTTGCATAGTCTATGTCTCATTTACTAGAAACAACTAGAGAGAGATTTTTCTACTAGAGCATGGAGTATGAACTATGTGAAAATGTAAGGCATGTTTCTGCATACTTCCAGTGTAGAAGCAGCATGTATATGTGGCATGTACGTGATCTTGATCTTAGGAGCATGATAAGTCTCTCAACAAGGGTCACAAAACTTGACCAAACTTAAGACAAAGCAAGCAGCTTATGTAGAAAGCTTATATCATAGAGAAGCATGTATGGCTTTGGTAGGAATTTTTTACCATTGAGGAACATCAAAGTGTTTTTATTATTTTAATAAATAAAACTCCGATAGTCATTCTTGCTTAGAACAATATTACAGCAGCTCTTATCTTGTCATATCATGTCTCACAACAACTTAGACTTAGTTACAACATTCGCAACCCACAAAAGTTTCAAGTTCATGATGAATTCTTTTAAGCCAAGTAATCCATACTTAGAGAAATATCAAGCTGTAAACTAAGTACTAGAGAAACATTTAACAGAGCAATTATTCATCATTTCCATAGGAGATAAATTTTTCATGAAACATGTGAGAGTGGAGTAGAGAAGGTCTTTTTATTTTATTTATCATATGCAGATATTTTTAGATGCAAAGTAAAGATAAGCAAGAAAATGCATAAATATAAATGCTGAAATTTGAAAACTTACCTTAGTGGGGGAGAGAATCTCCCCCAAGCTTGTCTTTTGCTCAATAATGCGGCGGATGTGGATGTTGTTCCCGCCAAAAGTCCCAATGCCAATGTTGTTCTTCTTGCATTGCTTGAATTTCTTCGGCAGTTTGTTGGACGATGCGTGTTGTCTCATCGTGCTCAACATGCAGCTCACCAAAGGTGTTGCTGAGATGATCGAACTATTTCCGTAGTTCACGATTCTCCCTGTCTCGTGTGGACAAGAAGGATGCTCGTGCTCGTTGCGGACGTAATGGTCGGGGAGGCATGCCACTTGAAGTGTGCATGGGATCGGAAGATGCATCATCTTCCTCCTCACCAATAGCTCCTCGGGAAGGACCACCTTGCTCAAGATGAACAAAGTGTAGCCCCTCCTGAGCTCTCCTGTCTGAACCTGCAAAACTTCTTTGCCCAACGCCTTCATCTAAATCAAGGGTTAGCTTACGGGTCCTATACAACTGAAGTTGCCTATTTGGAAGAGGCACCTCAATTGTATGGTCATTGTAAATCATCTTAAGTTCACCGTTGGCATCTCTTTTTAGCATGTTGGTAAAAGTGAGATATTCTTCTAAGATCATAGCTAAAGGAGCAAAGATGTAAACAAAGGGGTGTGTGCCATTAAGCAAGTTCATAGATTCAGCAAAACGAGTAATTAAAGATGTGAATTGAATAGATTCATTACTCTCAATTGAACTTTGCCAAAATTCCACTAAGCATTTAGTAGGAGAGATTTGAATTTTGTTGGCCATGGCATAAAGCAATTTTAATTCCATGTCACTTATCAAGTTAGCATTACTTTCCAGAAACAAGGTCATTTTCATCCAAAGATGTATGAAACGAAGAGTTGGATTATGAATTTCCTCAGTTTTAGGATTTGAGCAATCTCGTAGAGCAGATATAGAGAACCAAAATTTCCTCTTGTTAAAACTACGCATGGTAGGACTTAAATCAATCAAGCATGAATTATCAAAACCAAGAGCAATACTTAGATGACTCCAAGTTAGACTATGACTTTGATTAAACATGCGAAAATTAATTCCAACATTGGAGGTTTGGAGAGAGCATAGAAATTCTATGGTGAGCACTTCAATTCCAAACTCTTCTATTTTCCAAAAGCCAGACCAACCAAGAGTAGAGAAGATAGTTTCGAACTCGGTGGCTATACCTGCGTTGGAGAGAAGACTCGGATCCAATATCCTTGTGTGCTCAAAAGATCGGTCCCAAAGAGAGAGATATCGTTGGTACTCTAGTTGGTCGAACCAGAGACCACTTTGTTGATCATAGGTCCTCACTGGGGGCACCATGAATGCCTCCGCTTGAGGTACCTCCTCTGGCACTTCTTCCTCCAGAGGGTGTTCTTCGGTTTGGAGGTTCTCCCAAGTGTATCGGGCAGAACCTCCCCTTCTTCCTTGGGAAGTGCCCTCGGATTGGTGGGAGCGACGAGAAGAGCTCCCCCTTACGATGTGCTTTTCTTTCTTGAACATGGAGATTATTGGATTCTTCATCTTCTAGAGAGGAAGAAGAACACAAGGGCAAGACTAGGGAGAGTTGTGTGTGAAGTGGATTTCTAGTTTGTCTTATGGGGAGAAGTTTAAGCTAAGAGAAGCTTGATGAAGACAAGAGATCTTCTTGTGGACTAGTGAGCGCAACACTACTTCTCTTGAAAGCTAAGGACTTCTCTGGAATTCATTTTCTTATTTATACCATCATTAATCTTAGATTGCCCAAGAACAAGATCTTTCAATAAAGGTTGATTATTGTAGGAATTGTAATTATTGTAATTGATATTACCTCCATTACCTTGGTAGAAGGGGCGTGAATTCCAGCTTCCTTGTTGTTGGGGTCGATACCCGTTGTTATTGTTGTTGTTGCTGCTATTGTTGTTGCTGATGAAGTTCACGTCCTCCTTCGATATCTCGGGGCAATTGTTGCCCGAGTGATCATTTCCTCCACACACCTCGCACCATGGATCGGCTTCAATAGCTTGTGCGGCGGCGACTGGGTAGATGGCCTCTCGTTCCTTCTTGGAACCTTCTTCTATCATCTTCATCAGGAGGTCCATCTTGACAGAGAGCATGTCCACCTCATTGACGGTATGCATACCTATCCTCTTTGGCTGGAGACTTTCGTCACCCATCCTTGGTTTATCACCATTTTCTCGATGAGGTCCTTGGCATTTCTTACTGTGTGTTGGAGAAATGCCCCTCCAACGGCAGCATCAAGGTGACTACGGGTCATGCTAGTCAACCCATGGTAGAATCCTTGAATCAGGAGCCAGTCGTCTATCCCATGATGAGGACAGGCACGGACGTACTCTTGGAGACGCTCCCATGCTTCGGGAATCGTCTCGTCAGATTGTTGTTGGAAGCTTCAGATCTTTCCACGAAGAGCATTGGTTTTGCCCGTCGGGAAGAACTTCTTGAGGAATGCATTAGCACACCTCTCCTATGTAGTGGCTTCTTCTTTGTGGGGGTAGAACCATTGCTTTGCCTTTCCCAATAGAGAGAATGGGAAAAGACGAAGGTGAATGGCGTCAGACGCCACTCCTTTGATAGTAAAAGTGCCACATAACTCCATGAAGTGCTGGAGATGAGCATTTGCATTCTCATGGGGTTTTCCGCAAAACGGATTGGCCTGCACCATGTGGATCAAAGCGGGCTTCAGCTCGAAGGTGGCATCCCCGAAGTTGACCTCGGGACCATGAGCTACGTGGGTAGCTGATGGAGCCGAGAAGTCAGAGATCGCCTTCTGGGCCATAGCTTCCTTGAGTGGTGGTGTAGAGCCTCCTTCCTTGAACGGATTCTGGTTCGAGAGGAACCTCTGAGGGGGAACTTGACGACGTCTAGTCCTCCTCAACAACTGCTCGGGATCTTCTAGGTAGTTTCTCGGTAGTTGGAAACCGCTCATACACTATCTGGCTTCACAAGAAAGGAAGACACGGACAGGGGTAAGCCCCTATTACTATTTGATATCTAAGTTAACGAGAATCTCTGGATTCAATCTAATTAAAATTTCTAAGCTAAGCTTTCCCCGGAAACGGCGCCAGAAATGCTTGTTGACATTTCTTAGCGTCGTATCAAAAATAGAGATAAATCCCTATCCCTAGCAACGGCGCTAGAAATGCTCGCTGGTATTTCTTATGGCTATTGGATAAATCCGCAAGCACACAGATTATACCGCTGTAGCACTTCACCAAGGAGTATTCCAATATATTATAATTTATTTTATCCCAAGGGAAAACTGGCTAGAAATGATAATTAGAGAGAGATCCTGGAGAGCACCTCAACTTATTACCAACTAGTATAGGGGGTAAATAATATATGCGATAGGAAGGGGTTGATGAATGAATAAGCCAAGGTAAATGATACTTAAAACGGACTAGATAGACTAGCTAGGTGGGAGGACAAGGAGAAGAGTATAGGGACCCCTATGTACTTCACTCTACTTCAATATACTTAGCTAATTAACTAGTCTAAACACTATAGTTTGCCTCCTCAATACAAGTATGCTAGGCGAGGGGATAGATCAGTAGGAGGACAAAACTCCTACCGGACCGCGCCCTCTTCTTACTGGGGCCTTACATTTTAAGAACTTGCCTATAAACACGTGGTGGAATACAACGACTAGACAAGGCTGTCACCTCTTGCTAGCTACCACAAACAATCCATGCAGCAAGCGCTAACCAAGGATAAGATGATGTATAAGCACCATGCTTACACACAACTTACTACTTTGACTACGATCAATAATCAAAGCACCCTATAATAGGCAATGATCGCATACAGGAAAGGTCACAAGGATCACAGACTATGGGTATAAAGACTATTAAAGAGCAAAAGCATATAACAAGACTATATCTAGTATAGAAATGCTCAAAGTACTAAGTAAGTAAAGGGGAAGATATATATTAAATAAGATAAAGTCTTACAAAGAAGGAAAGATACAAGAGCTATACCAGACTTCCTAGAAGACTACTTCGGAAATCCCGAGCAAGCTCGACTCAACTCTAACTCCCACTCTAGACTAACTACTAGAACAATTCTAAGGAATAGAGCTTGTAGGCTTATTCTTCATGTTTAGAGAGAGGGGTATGGCCCTCTATTTATAGTAGGGGGTGGAGTAGGGGCTACTCCATCGCCACGTCATCAATCCAGGGCCTTCCATCCTCCATCCTTGGATCAAACCGCATTAGAACCGACCAAGGAGTGGATGGTGTGGATTTCCACAATGTGGCAGGGTGTATGACGGTTGGGGGGAGCCAACTGACCTAGGGTGGCGGTCGGCCGACCCCCCTATGGCCAATGGGCCCTTCCTTGTCTCCTTGGATGAAGCTCCACTGGTCAGGGACCAAGTGGGGGCCATTTGGGCCCACTTGATGGTCGGCCGACCCCCTCTTGGGGTTCTGACCCACCTCTATCGTCCTGGTGCTGGCCCCATTTGTCATTGATGTTAATTTGCTAGTTCTGAGGTGGTTGTCACGTTTATCTCCTTGGTGTGGGCCCCTGGATCCATGTGCTATCTTTGTGAGCCGTTGAGAGAAAGCACAGATTGATCCAATGGTTGGATCTCACTCTAGAGTGCCTCTCTTAGATCATGGTCGAGAGTGGAGATCCTGGTGGGCCCATAGGGTGGTCAGCCAACCCCCTATGTGGGTCCCACTGGCTCTCCTTTGCTTCATTTGTTCATTCCTACACTCAAACACTCATGCACATGTGGAACTAGTTATTTGATAAAATATGCTTATGATGTGTTTGTTTTATCCTTTATCCTTGGGTTGGTGGCAACATTTTAGCTATGTAAAAGATGGTCATAATTTGTGCCAAAGCGCTCAACCGCTCCTCCAGCTCCACCACACGACGGCGAGCCGCCACAAGCTCCTCAGCGACGTCGACCTCCCCGACAGACGTCCACGACCCCGGATCCCACCGGCTAACCTCGCGACAGAGGAATTCAGACTTCCTAGCCCTCGTCGCCATCAGGATCTGCACGGAGGGAGATGTCAACAAGTTGACAAGAAAGAGAAAGCAACACTTACGATCGAGCGGCCTCTCACGTTGCCATGATGGGAGAGGTCGTCGGAGAGCGACGCGACTGCCCTCTAGATCAGTTCCACTGCGCGCAACGCGATGCTCGTGCTCCCGATGGGAGTTCGCCACGCGGTTCCAGTGGCGGAGCTCGCGCTGGTCATCCAGCACGAACACTGGCTCCTCCAGGTTCCCCCAGTTCATCCAGGCAATCGGATCACCGTCCCCGAAGGAACAGCGCGAGGGCCCCAGGGGCGGTGCCCTCTCCAACGCCAGCCGCCTCGCCCGCCGAGGTCGTGCTAGATTGGGAAAGAGCGGCCTTCGCCGCATGCGCGACCGCTAGCTCCTCCTCAGAGAATGCCCGGGGGACCACCGTGTCCCAGGCCAGCACTTTGGGAGGAAAGGGACTACCCAGGAGGCCCTCCTCAGTCGCTCCGGTCGCCGCAGCTTCGGCCTCAGACGTCACGGCCGGGAGGTCCACCGTCCCGTCCACGTCGTCAGGGCCGCCCCCGTCGGCCTCGCTCGCCGCGGGCACTGCCACCACGTCCTCCAACGCCACGGCCGACAGGTCCTCCTCGGCCTCCACGGCCATGGGGTCACCCAGGCCGCCCTCCTCCCCAGAGTCGTCCACAACTACCACCTCTGGGGCAGAGGACGGCGTGACGGCCGTAGGGCCAGCGTCTGCGGGGGTCAGAGCTGCCGGCGGCGTCACTCGGGGCCGGCTCGCCCCCGGTCCTGGCGGCACCCGTCGAACCGAGGTGTGGGGTGGCGCAGCTCTGCCCCTTGCCGGAGGACGGCGTCCCCTGACGCAGCCTCTTCCATCCCGCATGTGCGGGGCCTCCGGCGGCCCTAAAACATCCATCACACGAAGTCAAGTCATAAGCAATCATACTTCGTTGATAAAGTAAAGAAAAAAGACATCAAACAATGCAGGCTTACCGCGGGGAGAAGATGCGATTGCGTTTTCGCGTCGGCTCCACCACGCCGCGGCCCGCGGTCCCCGAACCGCTGCTCCATTCACCGTCCTCGCTCTCCCCGGACGGGGCGGGAAGAGGGGTGGCCGGGGAACCACCGGCAACACCACCCCCGGAACCACCAGGGGCCAGGTGTGCGCCGAGCGTCCTTACCGGGGGCGCTTCCACCGTTGGCGCGTTCCCCGCAGGGTAACGCAGGACCCCCGGCGTTAGCAGGGCCGGCACCACCTCGGACAGCCACGTGGCTGAGGTTCTCCTCATCATCGTCATCATCATCGTTGTCATCGCCGCTGAGGTTCTCCCAGTCCTCGTCGGCCTTAGTGGGAGACTCCTCCTCCGACTCTCCTGCGCGGCGCTACCTAGCCCGCAACTGGTCCAGCTGCGTATGCCTTCAGGCCTTTCGGCCTTCTTCCTCCTCCTCTCGGCGGCCTCCGCCTACTGCTGCGCGTTCCGCTCCCTGTTCGCCAGTCGTTGCGTCGGCAGAACGGGAAGGGGAGCAGCCACGTGGCGAACAATCAAATGGGGCCCCTGCAAAAGAGGAAGAGGAGACGCACGGGCGGGTTAAGACTACTAGAGAAAGCCAACACGGGAAAGATCGACGCAGCGCAGTCTGAACTCACCAGCGAGACGAACCCAAGGTCCGGGCGCATCGGGGCGCAACGGTTGACATCGTCCATGGTCATGGCATTCCCCAGCAACCACTTTGCGGTGGCGACCGTGCGGTCGAAGCTCAACTCCTCTGCCATGGTGGACAGCTCGCGTGACGCTCCGGGCACCATCTCGTGCAGCAGGCGCTCTCGTTCCATAAGCGGGAGCACCCGACGCTGCAAGAACTGCGCCACTACCCCCGCGAAGTTCAGCCCCTCATCCCGGAGCCGCGTCAAGCTCTGGAGGTAGGGCTCTATCCTTGCGAGCTCCTGGGGGGTCGGGCCGTAATGCCAGTTGGGGAGCTCCTCGGCGAAGCGCCGACCCGTGTAAACCGGGAGCGGCGCCTCGGGGTGGTTCTGGATGTAGAACCACTGCGAGTGGCACCCCCGATTAGACGAAATCGCTCGCGCCGGCATGTAGAGATGCGAGTTGGCGGGGCGGAGGCTGATGGCGCACGCCCGCTCGGCACCACCCATCTTGTGCCACCGGAGGGGAGGAGGAATACCAACGCCCTGAAGAAGAACTTCCACATAACAAAGTCCGCCTCCGTCGCCAACATCCCCTCCGACATGGCCGCGAAGGCCGCAAGGTGGAGGACGGAGTTGGGATTGAGATTGTGGAGCTCAATCCCGTAGTGGTGAAGGATCCCGCGAAAGAAACGAGACGGCGGCGTTCCGAACCCACGCTCATGAAATGGGAGGAAGCAGACCACATACCCCTCTGGCGGATCCGGAACGTCGACGTTCGTGGGGACGATCCACTCGACGTTGTCGTTAGCGGAGAGCTCGGGGCGCAGCAACCCCTCGTCCACCAGCTCCAGCACCCGCTCATACTTGAGCGTACACTGGACCCAGCTCCTCTCCGGATACTCGCCGACCATGTGGGACGCTCCTGAGGAACGGCTTGCAGCGCGGCGGAAGGTGCGGCTAAAGCAGAAACACGGCAGTGCAAACCCTAAGTTCGAAGGGAGGCGACGCGAGCAGGATTGGGAGGCGAAGAAGGCAAACAGTGCGAGCTCACGGGGGATGACGCGGCGCGCAGATATTTACCTGCCCGACGCGTCGTCCGCGCGAGGCGCCTGCCCGCCCGCTTACGGCCGCCCCACGCGCAGCGGCGCAGACGCCGCCAAGGCCCAGCCGCGTGGATCGCCGCCGATTCGCCTCCTCTGTTGGGTACGCTGAGAGAGATGAAGGAAAGGGAAAGGTCTGAGTGGATAAGGGACATTTTTGTCCTTTGGTCTTATTACCTAGGGGTTTTCTGTTTTTTAATTTTTTTTATTATGGAAACAACTAACAGAGTTAGAAACAGGGGTAAACTGAGGCTTCGTAATTACATAGCAGAGGTATAATCACAAAGACGATAAAAACGAGGGTAAAATCACAATTGGACCACTAAGTTGGGGCAAGAACCAATAGCCAAAAAAAAAAAATGATGGAAGGAGCTTGTAGCAATTTCGACCAGCCGGTGCCTCACACAAAAGCACACAAAACTTACAGAACCGGTAAAAAATTCAAAAGGTAGGGGGAAAGAAAAAAAAGAAAAGAAGAAACCCCGCTCCGGCGCTCCCCATCAATCATACATCTCAAAACCCTACTCTGCCGGTGGAGATGGCGAAGCCAGCGGCGGTACTGGAGACGGTGGGGCAGGCGGTGATCCCGCTGATTAACAGTCTGCAGGACATCATCGTGCGACTGGATGGCGACGCCGCTGCTGGCCTGGAGCTTCCGCAGGTGGCGGCGATCGGTGGGCAGAGCAGCGGCAAGTCCAGTGTGCTGGAGGCGCTCGTCGGCCGCGACTTCCTCCCCCGGGGCCCCGACATCTGCACGCGCCGTCCCCTCGTGCTCCAGCTCGTGCGCCACGCGGCCCCCGAGGAATGGGGGGAATTTCTGCATGCCCCTGGCCGCCAGTTCCACAACTTCGAACATATCAAGCGCGAGATCCAGGTAAGTGCCGTGCTGCTGTGGTTTCTACAGCTTCGTCTTTTTTCTTTTGGCTGCATATAGGTGACGTATTTGGTATTTTGGTCCAATGCTTGGCACACTAGGATCTACTCCTATTTAGCTGAAAGGGTATTTGTTTGGGTACAATTGCAACCATAAAACCATTCTGAACTTGTAGTTCACATAACGTGCTGAACTCCCATGCCACTCTTTGTTTGTCTACTCTTACAGTTATTGGACACTATTACTGAACTCCCATGCCACTCTTTCTTATTCTATCCTTACATTGGTACCATGTTTTTTTAAAAAAAAGTCTTCTATGCCTTCTTATGTTCTCATGTGATGAAAGAAATCGATTGATTTCAGCTTGAAACCGACAAAGAAGCTGGAGATAATAAAGGGGTTTCTGAGAAACAAATTCGTCTGAAAATCTTTTCACCGAATGTCCTAGACATCACCTTGGTTGACCTCCCTGGAATAACACGGGTGCCAGTTGGTGACCAGCCCAGTGATATTGAGTCAAGAATAAGAGCAATGATCATGCAATACATTAAGCATCCAAGTTGTATTATCTTGGCTGTTTCTCCTGCAAATGCTGATTTAGCTAATTCTGATGCGCTCCAACTGGCAAGGCTTGCTGATCCTGATGGTACTTAATCAACTTAAATAATGCATTTGATTACTGTTTCCTTTGTAGTGGACAGCTACTTAAGTGTAAACCTTTAACTGCCTGCTGTTTTACTGTCAGGGTCTCGTACAATTGGTGTTATCACCAAGGTATTTATTTACTGTACACAACTAATGTTGTATAGTCCTTCGATCATTGTATGGTCATTTTGATAACCTCATTTCAATGCCTTTAGTTAGATATCATGGACAGGGGCACTGATGCTCGTAACTTCTTGCTGGGAAATGTGATTCCACTCAAGTTTGGTTATGTAGGTGTTGTAAATCGCAGCCAAGAGGTATATACTTTGCCAAACCACAGGCCTTGTAATATTTGATTGTCAGTTTGTGTTTTCTCTCAATAGTAGTTATTTCTATAGCCTTCCAATGCCAGCTTGATTGGGATAAAACGCTTTGTTGTTGTTGGTTCATTGGTTCTATGGTCTCACATAATGCTAGATGCTATCACAAGGAACAACATAGATCATTGTGTTGTATTAATGAGAAAAACGGAATTTCTGATATTACAAGTGTTGATTCGCTTTTACATTATGTTCTGTTTATTTTCTTGATCTTAGAAGCAGGGTTTTGGTACCTGCTTAGCTGTTTTTTTTCCTGAAGTTTTACGCTCTTACTATTAACTAGCTGATTGCAACAGGATATCAACTTCAACCGAAGCGTCCAAGATGCGCTTGCTTTTGAGGAAAAGTTCTTCTCGACTCTACCTGTATGTCAGGAAATTCAATTTTATCTTTCTACTGTAGATTGAGCACACTTTCTTAAAAACATTGTTCATCGTTTTGTGTTTAACAGGCTTATCATGGTCTGGCACATTGTTGTGGTGTTCCTCAATTGGCCAAAAAGCTAAATATGGTATAATACTGTTAAATATCTGCTCATTATACTTTGCCTCTGTATACCATGTTTCTTTCCACCCTCTGGATTTTATCTGTTAATTTCCTGCAGAAACATTTAAAACTTCAGGTTTCCTGGAAAAGTTGTCACAATCTCTAATATGATGAAGAATGAATCAGTCTGAACTAGTTCAGGATAATGGCTCGAAGTTAAATTCTCATGCCTCATGCTTTAATTGAAATGAGCAATGCTATATGGCATAGTCAGGAACACAGTAAAAATACAGTAAAAGTCTTGAAGCTTACTCCCTCCGTCCCTTATTAAGTGTCGTTTTGGGTTTCTGTGTCACAACTTTGACTAGATTTATATAAAATACGTGTAACATTTGTGTCTCCAAATAAATTTATTAAAAAACTAGATCAAAAGATCTATGTAATGATATCAATTATGTATCATAAATATTAATAGTTTTTTATATAAAATTAATCTAAGTTATTTCTCGGGAAGTGAGAAAGACAGTTATTTAGGGACGGAGGGAGTAGACTATAATTAGTACAAAATGCTTAATGAATTTAGTATGATGCTTGATATTTTTACTTCAAGATTTAAGGTTTTGGTACTGCAACTTGACCGACTGTGGTTATTCTTTATGTAGCCACCTTTGTTTACACTTAAGGAGTTGTGATGTTTCTACAAAGGAAAAAGTCTACTTAACCCCCTAAACTGTCAGCTAGTGCCTAACCTACACCCCCAACTATAAAATCGTCTGTTTTACACCCTGAACTTTTCAAAACCGTTCAAAATACACCCTGGAGCGGTTTTGGACGGCGGTTTTGCTACAGTAACAGCGGTTTTGACTTTTTCTTTTTCTATTTATTTTGGCTGAATCTTTGGAAAATCACAGTAAATCACAGAAAAATCATAAAATAGAAAATCTAATTTTGTTGGACTCCACATGAGTAGATCTACACAATGAACATATAATATAGCATGTTTTAGTACAAATTTTTTCTTTAGCTTTAAATTAGTTAGAAAATCAAATTTTGTCTCTAATTAATTGGAATAATTCATAGCTACAGCTTTTTGTGGTCCAATTGTGGTTAAATTTTTATAATGGACTAATTATTTTATGCTTGAACTGTAGTAAAAATTCCATACTGATTGGATCATGTATAATTTAGTTATAGATTTATTTATATTTAACAAGCATAAACCTAAACATAAACCTAAATAAATCTATAACTAAGTTATATATGATCCAATGAGTATGAAATTTTTACTATAGTTCAAGCATATAATAATAACCCCATCATAAAAATTTCACCACAATTGGACCATAGAAGCTGTAGCTATGAATTATTCAAATTAATTACAGATAAAATTTGATTTTTTTAACTAATTTAAAGCTACAGAAAAAACTTGTACTAAAGCATATTATATTATATGTTCATTGTGTAGATCTACTCATGTGGAGTCCAACAAAATTAGATTTTTTATTTTATGATTTTTCTGTGATTTACTGTGATTTTTCAAAGATTCAGCAAAAATAAATAGAAAAAGAAAAAGTCAAAACCACCGTTATGGTAGCAAAACCGCCGTCCAAAACCGCTCCAGGGTGTATTTTGAACGGTTTTGAAAAGTTCAGGGTGTAAAACAGACAGTTTTATAGTTGGGGGTGTAAGTTAGACACTAGCTGATAGTTCAGGGGGTTAAGTAGACTTTTTCCTTTCTACAAATAATATTAGTATGTTTCTTATGATTTTATCTGTTCAACTGATTACGATTTATCATGGTCCTTTTTGTAGATTCTACTAAAGCACATCACAAATATGCTTCCAGGCTTGAAAACTCGCATAAATGCTCAGTTGGTGGCAGTTGCGAAGGAACATGCTGCCTATGGTGATACTGTAGAATCAGCGGTAATCAATGATGGATTGTCATGGAGCACTAGAGATACACTCTCTCCACTACAAATTATAGTTCACTTTGGTTTTGTCCTAAGTCAAACTTCTCTAACATTGACCAAGTTTACACAAAAATGCAGCAACATCTACAACATCAAATTAGTTTCATTAAATTTTCCGTGAGATATGGTTGTATGGTGCATTTATTTGCACTTGTAGATGTTAATATATTTCTTGATGACAACAAAAGGACATTAAAAGTGTAGTTGATAACATCAAATTAGAATATTTTCTTGACATGGTTTTATGATATTTTTTCAGCTCATATGTGTAAACCTTTCACTGTACTTACATTATTACCCTTTTAATCTTAGATTTTTTTTCTCTCGGTGGATGCAGGCCGGTCAGGGAGTCCAACTGTTGAGTATATTGAGAAAATATTGTGAAGGTGAAGAATAACTTGTTCTGCTTAAAGACCGTAATGACAACATTTTGTATTTCTATTATGATGGTTGCAATTGTGCTCGCATTCATTATTTGAAGAATTTAAAATTGGTCTTACATTCTTCTGGTTGGAACAACTAGAAATCATATGTGTGTTTTTAAGAAAACAGGAATAAGTTTACTTGTTCTTATTGTGTAACTCTTTAGATTGCATTACATTGAAATTTGATGCTTATCTTATAAGGCCGTTTCTCATGCAAGATGATGTCTTCTTTCCATCTTTCAGTTTAAATTCTCTCAAAGCTATATTATCCTAACATTTTATTGTTTTCCTACTTTCAGCTTTTTCTTCAATGGTGGAGGGGAAAAACAGTGTACCTACAGATAAACTTTCTGGTGGAGCAAGGATTCACTACATTTTTCAGTCAATATTTGTCAAGAGTCTGGAGGTTTGTGAAAGAAACAGCTTTAAATATTTAGCTAGCAGGCATGTGAATGTGAGGATGACTCACTAGTTACTAAGACAATGGGGATAAGTATTCTATAACGACAAGTGAGAAATGGACATTGAAGCAGTATACTATTTTTTGAATAACACAAAACCACCATAGATGGTGACCTTTATCCTTTCTTATTTTGGTTAATAATGCATTATTTCCTTTTTAATGTTAATATTGACTAGGGGCTTTAGAACTTTACATTACAGAAATATGGTTCTAATGAGATGTCCCCCTCTTGATACCTGCCGTAGCTATTGAGGAAATTTTCTGCCGTAGGGTTAGACACTTAGACTGGAACCTTGGATTTTCTTCGTGTCGGTTGAACTAGCAGCTAGAGATGCTGTCATAGCCGGATTGGGCATCTCCTAGGCGATACTGTTGATGGCGTCCCTTGCCTTGCGTCATCAGGTTACCTACGAGCACGGCTAGGTGGTTCTAGCAGCTCGGTCAGCTTCGGGTTGGCAGTAGTGAGGCTCGTGGCGGGCGTGTGGTGGCGAGGTGGTGCTAGGGCGGCGGCTGCTAGTGGAGGTTGGCAAGGCCACTGGGTCATAGGAACTGGCGAGCAGGCTTGCATTGGTGGCGACTTCGGCGTGGTTTGTCTTTGGGTGGCCAGAATGACCGTGTTAGGGCATTGCAAGAATATACATTGTTCTTCTGCCTTGTCTGGTGTATGTGTAATTTGCATCTCTTAATTTCCTACTCATACCAGCAGGAAATTGACCCTTGCAAGAGTATTACTGATGAAGATATCCGCACAACCATCCAGAATTCTGGCGGTCCAAAAGGGGCTATGTTTCTGCCAGAGGTTTGTGTTTGGCTAGATTCTGTTTGGTATTTCTACTAATTTGTGTTCTTTTTACATAGTCCTTGTATTTTCCTTTTTTGAGTTTTAGGTACCATTTGAGATTCTTGTGCGAAAGCAGATAGGTCGCCTACTTGACCCAAGTCTTCAGTGTGCCCAATTCATCTATGATGAATTAATCAAAGTATGTGTTCATAACTCTTGTATGCTTGTATCCTGTGGACCTTTAATTAAACTGTTTAGAATATCCTATATGATGCAGATTAGCCATGGTTGCTTAATCACTGAACTTCAGAAATTTCCAGTTCTTAAAAAGCGGATGAGTGAAGTTGTTTGCAGTTTCTTGAGAGATGGTCTTCGACCTGCAGAAACAATGATAACCCATATCATCGAAATGGAGGCAAGTGTTTACTTTCCTATGTTCTGATCTTCCAATAGCATGTAGCTACTGGATTGCTTCCACAAAAAAATTGTCTCGTTTGTCCCCTCAGTTGTATTCTTCTGGCAGTAGGTAATCATTAACCATTGAGTTCCTTTTGCATTCAAAATTATTTAGCATTGAACATTAAAATATTTTATTGTGTGCTATTGGATATCTGTATCCTTTTCAATGTAGCAAGATGGAGTCTGTTACCAGTTTTTCATAAATCTTATCGAATCACAAAAGAATCATTTTTTCGAAGATCTTCATTTGCCACTTCAAAGACATGATCATATAAGTCAGATGTTTTATTAGCTTCCTAGTCATGTTTTGTATTTTCTAGTGAAACTGCGTATACCTGCTAATATGGAACCCATATGATTTAGACCTCCCTTGTGCTGTTCTGCATGTACTTAATATCTGTATTCTTTATTTTCTTATGTTTCTTTGAGTAGTGACACGTTTGTGCACCTTTTTTTTATAGATGGATTATATAAATACTTCACACCCAAGCTTTGTTGGAGGCACCAAGGTCGTTGAACTTGCAAAGCATGAAGTTCTACCTCCCAAAACATCAGCTTCACTATCAGGTCGTAAGGTATTACATATTGGGCTTGTACCTTTGTGCTGAATAGTCTAATTGGATTTCTGGGCCAACCCTAGAAGGGTGGCAATATAGTTGTCATACATGGGCCTCATGGGCCTAGATACATATATTCCAACACCCCCCGCAGTCTGAACTACCGGTGCAGCGGAGTTGCAGACTGAACAAGAAAGAAATAAGAGCACACACGAGCCCCCCCACAGACGCAACTAGCCACTGCTGATGTTGAGGCTGGAGCGAAACTCGGAGAAGGTGGAGGACGGGAGGCCCATGGTGAAGATGTCGGCAAACTGCGAGGTGGTCGGGACGTGGAGGACCCGAACATCGCCGATGACGACCTGATCTCGAACAAAATGGAGGTCGATCTCCACATGCTTGGTCCGCTGGTGCTGAACAGGGTTGGTGGAGAGGTAGACCGCACCGACGTTGTCGCAGTAGACAAGGGTGCTCCGGGAGAGGGGACTGTGGAGCTCAGCAAGAAGCTGCCGGAGCCAAGACGCCTCGGCCACGCCGTTAGCCACAGCGCGGTACTCTGCCTCGGCACTGGAGCGGGAGACCACCGGCTAACGCTTGGACGACCAAGACACCAGGTTGCTGCCTAGAAAGACAGCGTAGCCGGAAGTGGAGCGCCGAGTGTCTGGACACCCAGTCGGCGTCAGTGTAGACCACGAGCTCGGCGGACGAGGACCGGTGGAGTAGAAGGCCGAAGTCGACGGTGCCGCGGAGGTAGCGGAGGAGCCGCTTGAGAGCAGTGAGGTGTGTCTCGCGAGGATCATGCATGTGGAGACAAATCTGCTGAACTGCATAGGTGATGTCCGGCCTGGTGAAGGTGAGGTACTGAAGAGCACCGGCAAGACTCCGGTAAGCATTGGGGTCAGTCACTGGGGTGCCCTCGGCCTCTGACAGCTTGGCCTGAGTGTCAACTGGAGTGGAACAGGGCTTGCAGTCAGTCATCCCAGCTCGCTCCAGAATGTCACGAGTGTACTGTTGCTGGTGAAGGAGTCCGGTGGGACGAGGCTCAACTATGACCCCGAGGAAGTGATGCAGCACACCCAGATCCTTCATAGCAAACTCCCGCTGAAGAGAGGTGATGATGTGCTGGAGGAGAGACGGACTCGAGTCTGTCAGCACAATGTCATCAACATATAGTAGCAGATATGCAGTCTCATCTCCATGGCGATAGATGAACAAAGACGTATCTGACTTGGCCTCCACAAAACCAAGTGTCAGTAGAAAGGCAGCAAACCGAGAGTACCAAGCCCGAGTCGCCTGCTTGAGGCCGTAGAGTGACTTGTTGAGCCGGCAGACCATATCAGGGCGAGAGGAGTCAACGAAACCGGCCGGCTGACTGCAGTAGACCGTCTCAGTCAGAGTACCATGGAGAAAGACATTCTTGACATCCAGCTGATGCACGGGCCAGGAGCGGGAGAGAGCCAGTGAGAGAACCGTGTGGACAGTAGCCGGCTTCACCACTGGACTGAAAGTCTCGTCGTAGTCAACTCCAGGGCGCTGAGTGAAACCCCGGAGGACCCATCGAGCTTTGTAGCGCTCGAGGGTGCCATCAGCACGCCGCTTGTGTGTCCAGATCCACTTGCCCGTGATGACGTTGGAGCTTGGTGGACGAGGCACCAGATCCCATGTCTGGTTGGCGAGGAGGGCCGCGTACTCCTCTTCCATCTCGTGACGCTAGTGAGGGTCTGACAAGGCGTCACGAACGGAAGAGGGTACCAGAGAGATCTGCGGCTGACCGGGCATCGCCGCAAGAGCCCGGTGCGACAAGATACCAGCCGCGGACCGTGTCACCATGGGGTGAACATGACGCGGGTGGCGGTGCAGGAGGAGCGGGTGGTACACGGCCGACATGGCAGGTGTAGTTGGAGGTGTCGGAGGTGGCGGCGTAGGCGTCGCCGGCGGAGAGGAGGCCACCGGTAGCGGGGCGGCCGGCTCCGGGTGCACCGGAGACGGCCGCGGTCGGCGCTGGTAGACACGGCCGAACCGTGCAGGCGGTGGCGGAACTGCCGAAGCAGCGGGTCCCGAAGGCGACGACCCCGCATCCGACGGCCCTGCATCGGGCGCAGGGCAAGCACCGGAGGGCGTCGGGCCGGTGTCCGGACCTGGCGAGGGGCCGGAGGACGGCAAGTCGGTGGCCGGGCCCGGCAAGGGGCACGGAGGCGCAGTACCTGCAGGAAACAACGACAAAGGTGGCTGGTCTACCATGTCAGTGGGAAACAAGGAGAAGAGGTCCGGGTGGGAGGTGATGGTGGGTGGTGAGGTGGTGGAGAAAGGGAAGACGGACTCGTCAAACACCACGTGACGAGAGATGAGGATCCGACGAGAGGTGAGATCGAAGCAACGGTACCCCTTGTGATCCGGGGAGAACCCGAGGAAGACACACAGGGTCGACCGGGGTGCCAGCTTGTGGGGAGCGGTGGCAGTGGTGTTAGGGTAACACGCACACCCGAAGACACGAAGGTGGTCGTAATGAGGGGGGGGGTACCGAAGAGAGCGTGGTGTGGAGTGGGAGCTGGACAGGCAACAGAAGGTAGGCGGTTAACGAGATAGGTGGAGGTGTGGAGACTCTCAGCCCAAAAACGAGCAGGAAGCGAAGCCAGGAAGAGAAGGGTGCACATGGTGTCGTTCGTGGTACGAATCATGCGCTCAGCCTTGCCGTTCTGGGAGGAGGTGTAGGGACACGACATGCGGATCTGCATACCATGAGAGAGGAAGAAGGTGCGAGAAGTGTGGTTATCGAACTCATGCCCATTGTCACATTGGATGTCCTTGATAGTGAGGCCGAACTGAGTGGACACCCAAGCGAAGAAGTGGAGGAGCATGGAGAAAGCATCAGACTTGAGACGCAAAGGAAAAGTCCAAGAATAATGCGAGAAATCATCAACCACGACAAGGTAGTACTTATAGCCAGAAATGCTCATGACAGGAGACGTCCATAGATTGCAATGTACAAGATCAAAGATCCGGGTGGAATGTGAAGTAGAGGTAGGGAAAGGAAGATGAACATGACGACCCAACTGACAAGCATGACAAAGGTGCTCATCATGAGAGCGAGTACATGGTATGTCGGATAGACTGCTAAGCTGTGTCAAAATGGCATGGCCAGGATGCCCAAGACGTCGGTGCCATGTCGTGGAGGAAGAAGTGGTGGCGAAAGCAGCTGACGACCCGGAGGACGAAGCAGAAGAAGTGGATGCAGGAAACCGAAGGGTGTAAAGGGGCCCCGAGCTGTCACAACGGAGTAGAGGACGCCGGGAAGCCAAATCCTTCACAGTAAGACCAGAGGAGTCAAATTCAACAGAACAAGAGTTGTCAGCTGTAAAACAACGAATGGAAAAAATGTTGTGAACCATAGAGGGAGCAACCAGGACATCAGGAAGCCGAAACGGACTGTGAGTGTGAGCGGCACCCACGGAAGTGACAGGAAGACACGATCCATTTGCGACCATGATGGACGAAGGGTGGGAGGAAGGAGGGTGGACAGAGGAGAGTATACCGGGGTCGGAGGTGGTGTGGTAGGTGGCACCCGAGTCCGCGACCCAGTCCTGGCCGACTGGAGGAGTGAGGGTCAGGGTGCCGAAGGAGCGGGCCAAAGCCGTCGGGTCCCAACCGACAGGCTCGGGCGTGACCCTGGGAGGTGGAGTCCACGGAGCCGAGGTCGGGGCGAACGGGACCCCGGCGAGCATGGCCGCCGGTGGGCGAGGCTCGTCTCCGGTAGCCTGGAAAGGCCACATGGAGATGCGCCCGGTCCAGGGGTTGGTGAAGGTGGGCCAAGGTACACCTTGTGGCGGCATCAGAGTGGCTGCACCACGGCCCAGACCCGCACCCGCACCACACCCGCCCCCGCGGCGACGACGACCACCACGACCCCCCCACCCCCGCTCGGCCCGGGAGGAGGAGGACCTAGCAGGGACGACGTAGGTGGAGCGGCAGGGTGGGGTGACAGAGTAGCCGCGAGGGCTGTCGAAGAGGACGAGGACCCCGGCGCAGGAAGGGACCTAGGCTGGATGCCCTAAGTGATCTCCTCCAGGCAAAGGTCGTCACAGACCTGCAGGAAGGAGGGGAAGGGCTTCTGACGGGCGATCCACGTGCGGAGGTGGGCGTAGCGCTCGCAGAGGCCGCGAAGGACGTTGAGGACCAAGTTCCGGTCCACGGCCCAGCCATGGTCACCAAGGGCGTCGACCATGGTCTTCATCTTCCGGCAGTAGTCGCGGACGGAGAGGTCACCCTGGACGAAGGTACGGAAGGCCGCGTCGAGCGGCAAGGCCCGAGCCTCGACATTGCCCAAGAACTGACCCTCAAGGGCCAGCCAGGCACTCCGAGCCGTGCTCTCAGGGCCGTCGCGGACGAGGTCGTGGAGGTCGAGGGAGACAGTGCCGAGGATCCAAGACAGGTCGATGCTGTCGAGGCGCAGCCATGCTGCGGTCCGAGCCGCTGGCGGAGCGTCGGTGAGGACGTGGTCGTCGAGGGCGTAGTGGCGAAGGATGAGGAGCACCAGGTCCTTCCAGCGGGCGTAAGAGGCCGACTCGGAATTGAGGACGACGGGAACCAGGTTCTGGATGTTCTGAATGGCGCCGGCCTGATAGTGCAGTTGCGCGACCTGTGGGTCGGCCAAGTCGGGCCAGAGAGCCACCGGTCGGGGGGCAGTCCAGCCGGAGGAGGTGGCGTTGGTGTCGGCGTACACCGGGTGGATGAGGAACTGCTCGGCCTCGGCGATCTGACGAGCGAGGGCATTGGCTGCCTCACGCTCGCGTGCCCAAGCCTCAGCAGCTGCGCGCAGACGAGTCTGGCCTTCTGCCGCAGCCGCTCGGGCAGCGATGAGGGTCGCGGCGAGGGTGGAGGCCGGTGGAGGTGCGATGAGGAGCGACTGTGGAGGTGCTGTAAGGAGGGGCTGGTAGACCAGGGGAGGTGGAGCAGGGAAAGAGGAAGGCCCTGCCCCAGTTCCTGCCGGCACAGTCACGCCCGCCCCCCCGGAAGAAAGAGTCGCGGCTGCCCCCACGCCCGTGAGGGGCATCCCGAGCGCACCAGCAGGGGCCGCCCCGAGCGTGCCTGCCGGGGGCATCCCGAGCCCCCCGGTTGCAGCAGCAGCAGCCAGGGCGGCAGGATCGCCGCCACCCGCGAGGCCCCCTCCACCCGCGACGGCAGCAGCCAGAGCCGCGGCGGTGGCGCCCGCCCCGCCCGCGTCGAGGAGGCCAGGCGCGTCTGCGCCCGTGAGGAGGGCCGCAACGTCGTCGTCAACAGCGTCGGGTCCGCCTCCGCCCGCGGCGAGCAGGATGGCTGGGGCGGCGGGAGACGCCGGACGGCCGGCGACCTGGGCCCAGGTATTGGGAAGAGGTGGGAACATGTGGAAGTAGGAGGGGGGAGGGGGAGGAGGGACGCCGACCATGGTGGCCGCGGCGGTGGCCGGCGGCAGCCTTGGTGGCTGGCGGCTGGAGGAAGGGGAGGGAGGGAGAAGAGAACCCTAACCCTAGCTTGATACCATGCTGAATAGTCTAATTGGATTTCTGGGCCAACCCTAGAAGGGTGGCAATATAGTTGTCATACATGGGCCTCATGGGCCTAGATACATATATTCCAACACTTTGCAACCGAAATCTTGTACTTTGCCTTTTATTTTATCCTGCACCTGAATGTTCTGTACTGCTCTGGTACAAAAGTTTTAAGTTTATTTTGGAGTGAAATACACTAGTGGTCCATAAACTATTCCCATGGGCCATTCTGTCATCATGCTGTGGGACAGGAGTTCGCGGCTTTGTCAATGGCAAACTGTCAGCAATGGAGAGATAGGAAGAGAGATGACAATGTTGGCATGCCACATAGACAGTTTACACATTGATTTGGGAGACCCGGGCCTCAAGTAGCACATTGAGTTTAGGGATCCAGATCTGGACTTTAATAGCTTATTCATGATAAAGCAAAATGGCCATTTTGGTCCCTAAACTATTGCTCGAGGCTCAGTTTTATCCCTGAACTTTCAAAATGACCGTTTTAGTTCTTATACTCTACTTTTAGGCTCAATTTCATCCCAAAACTATGAACATGATCGTTTTAGTTCTCAACTTTGCATTTGGGCTCAGTTTCATCCATAAACTATCAAGTGTATTTTGTTCTTTAAACTTTTGTTTTCTACTCAACTTTGTCTATTGTCCTACATGGAATGCTGCACTGTTGCACCTGGTCAGCTCCAACACCACCAGCGATTGGAGATACAAAAATTTATATCCACTCAAAAACTCTTTAGTGGCCAATAATAATTCCAAGTTGTTATTTTTAATGTCACCTTATAATGGTACTACCATTTATATATATCTGACTAAATGATTTTTGTGGGAGCAATTACAGTTTCTTCGCTATGTATTCCTTAAGAAACATGGATATATTGAAACAATAGCAGATCTATAATTTTTCCTTAGCTACTTATAGAGTTAGCCTCAATTAATAACCACTTATGTATAAATAATAATTTTTATCTAAATAATTCGTATTTAAGAATATTTAAATTTAAATTTATATTCATCTTATAATATGAATATAAATGTTAAAAGTGTGCTATCTGATTTGGTAGCTGGGACGACGCTAGAGACAATAGCATCTAGCGATGACTGTCCATCTCAAATCACAGGTGGTGCTGGACAAAGTATGAGGTTGAGCCAAAATGTATTTTGATAATTCATGGTTGAAATTGTGCCTAATATATAAATTTTTCTTTTCGAATAGAAAAAGTTGAGTTGAAAATAAAAGATTAAGGCCCTGTTTGGATACAAAGTATTTTTAGAGTATTGGAGAAATACTATGGTTTTCAAAAATACTTTGGTTTTTAAAAGCTGTTGGGTGTTTGGATACAACAAACTTTGTAGTTTCTAAAACCATAGTTTTGTTAAAACTGTAGTCTTTTTGGAGTTTTAAAAACTCCACTCATAATGTCAAGGGCCTCTTTCCCTAAGCTAGGAGCTCCCTGACTGCGCAGCTCATAAGAACCAGGTAAAGGGGGCGCCAGGGTTGCTGCCTGACTGCCAGAGAACAGGTGAGATCATAGGAGACGAGGTGAGGGAATTAGGCTTAATTCTTCTTGCTCACTTCATCCATAGTCTGCCGATTACATATATAGGAGAGAGTCTCCTTGATTCTACTGCTGGCATTAACTAGCCACCTAACTTAATACTGCTACTTTAATTATCTCTTGATTACTGGAACCTTCAAACCACAGCCGGCTGGCCTCCTCATTCTGGCCTAGAGCCGTGCACATTGCTGCTGGCTGTGCCGGCTGTGCCTTGGCTTCTAGGCCGACGGTTATAATGGCGGCCCCACATCACACATAACCTTTTTTTTTTTTCTAAACCATGGTTTCGTGTCTCTTTGGGTTACAAAACTACAGTTTTGTAATACCATAGTTTCCAAAAACTACATCACCCAAACATGCCCTAAAGATTGAAGTGCACTTTGATAGTTTATGGATGAAATTGAGCCCAAAATGCAAAGTTTGAGGACTGAAACACTGCGATGAAATTGAGCCTAAAAGTAGAGTTTGAGGACTAAAACAACACTTTTGAAAGTTTAGGGATGAAACTGAGCCTCAAGCAATAGTTCAGGGACCAAAATGGCAAATCTGCCTTATGATAAAAATGCAATACTTTATTTTATATTTACAAAATTCTTCATATTTTTTTTGTCCAGTACTCCAGTTTATTAATTCCATGGTATACTGTTGTGCTAAATGAAGAAACATTTTTCATGATCACCCTGATATGATATGGTGAGCTGGGTAGAGGTCTGAGGACAAAGTGTATGACACTTACCCTCTTTGGCTCTGTCTGCACCTTGGTAGACAGGTTTTAAGGCTTGTTAGAGAGAAGGGAGGGCAAGGACTGGGAAGGATATTACTTATTCAAATCGTTCATGTAATCTATTACTCTGGGCTCAAAAGTATTGCTGGTTACCACTTCGCTTCCCTTCACTGTAGGATGGTACTGTTGTTGATTCTGGGATACAGTTAACAGCCGAAAGAAGCCAAAAGTCGCGTGCTGTTTTCGCAAGAGATGCAACCAGAAGAGCAACATCTGAACAGGCTAGCAGAGTTTGAAATACTATTTTTTAAAAGCTTTTGTGTATGAAGGTATTTACAGTTTCTTTTTTTCTGCTTGATTTCTTTGGCCATCCTCTGTTTCTGCTTGATTGGGATTTCAGGCTTCTATGGAAGCAGGTAAATTGCTCACCTGTAATTATGTTAATATCATGCTTCATCTGCATATGTTCTTCTTTATGGATTGCAATTTTGTTTTGGGGTTGTTTCTAATTGATTGTTTATTTTGTTGCACTAGACATGGCAGCTGTTTGAGGTTTTGAGCATAGTGTTCTTTTCAAAGTAGTATCGTTTGATCTGGAGCCACTCTTGTGCTAATTTAGATGTAATGATGATATTTGTGGTTAACCCAATTATAAATACCTCATTTTTTGAATAACAAAACACTATGTTCACTTGTTTAGCACTCTATAAATGGGCCTAAACTGGATAGAGGTAATCTTGTCGATGTCCACATGACGAAAATCAAGACCTACACATTACTGGAAATTTCTGAAGGAAACAGCTAATTGCTTGTAAGCCATACTCCCTCCATACTCAAAAAGGTTGTCGTTTAGGACAAGGTTTTAGTCCAACATTGGGAATATAAATCATGAATAACTTTTAAGTTGTTGAGTTTGAAAATTTAAAAATCATATCAATACATTTGTCTTGAAAAATACTTTCATAAAAGTATACATATATTATATTTCAATAAATATTTTTCAAAAAATAAGTGGTCAAAGTTATACTTTGGAGAACGTGTCGTTTTTTAAAATGACAAGCTTTTTGAGTATGGAGGGAGTATTTCTTTACCAAGAAGTTGAAATTTCCATAGCCCTATGTTGGTCTAAAATGAGTTTCAATTAGTTACAGTGGTACCTGGAGGAAAAATGTATGAACATCTACAACACCAAATAAATGCACCATGATGGAAATAATGAAACTAATTTGATTCTGTAGATGTTTGTGCATTTTTTTTTCCAGAAACTTGTTCAATGTTAGAGAAATTTTACTTAGGACAACTTACAGTTTTGGAACTGAGTATGTTCCTGTTCAGAGTTACCATGCTATCTTTTGTAGTTGCAAATTATAATGTATAAACCGGTTTGAGTGTTGCAGCCCAAGACTGGCCATGTTCGTTTCGCTGAAATTTTGCTTATGCTGATTTGTTGTGAGAGGAAAATACTGTTCGTCGCTGAAAAGTAGTGCTGATGAAAGAGTTTGACTTTTATTCTGTTGTCTTTCTTTGGAAATATAGAAACAAGTCTGATTGGTGGTAGTCAGATAGGCAATTCACAGGTTGGTGGGAATTCATCAAGCAAATTACCCTCAATCATTCCTCTAAAAGAGGTAAAAGTTTATCGTCACAAGTGAGCATAGGAAATTGGAATTCATGTAGTTTTAATACTCAATATCTGATTGTTCTTCATGTCTGTACTAGCCACCCATTACCTTGAAGCCATCAGAAACTGAGCAGGATGCAACAGAGGTAGCCATTGTGAAACTATTGATCAAATCCTACTATGACACTGTGAGAAAAAGTATTGAGGATGCAATCCCAAAGGCTGTAATGCACTTTCTGGTAAGTTTACCTTACACAGTTGCTGTGATATCAGTAAAGACTACTTTGGTACTACATACTTCCAACTTCCTCACGCAATAATTCTAGAGGGTTATGATATTTAATCTCCATCAAATGTCTGGATAAATCTTTATTGCCTGACGTAGAAGCTACCCTACTTAGAAGGATTTTGTTTTATGGTAGATGTATACTATTAGTACTCAGAATTACTGTCTGATCAGGACACTGTTGTTTTACAGCATTGTATTTTGGCAGGTGAACCATACAAAGCGGGATCTGCACAACTTTTTAATTCGTAAACTATACAGGTGCATAAGTCTGACATTTGGTTGTCTATTTTCTTATGGACAGTTCTATTTAAGTGTGCTGAAACAATGATACGTTGTGCAGAGAGAACCTGCTCAATGAATTGATGAGGGAAACTGACGAAGTACTTATCAGAAGGCAGCGTATTCAAGAAATGCTTGAAATTCTTAAACAGGCACATAGGGTATTTACAGTTTCTTAACTGTTCTTACTTTTATATTTCCTGCAGTTTTTGATTGCTTTGTTTTGTAGACACTTGAGGAATTCCCCTTTGAAGCTGATAAGATTGAGAAGGGCTACAACCTTACTGAACATGCAACTGGCCTGTCAAAAACCAATGAAGTTAGCGGGGACAGCACAAATGGTCATTTACACATCCTCCCCTAATTGCTACCCTCCACATCGAGCATCTCATATGTTAGAGCAGCATGCACCAGTGGTATGTACCAGTCACCAATAGAGCTTGCCTTTCCGCACAAGTGGTATGTGCCTGTTATCAATGGAGCTTGCCTCTCCGCACCAGTGGTATGTACCTGTTACCAATGGAGCTTATGCCTTTCCGCAACAGTGGACCTTGATCCCAATTCTTGAGGTTTTTAAGCAATGAGCTTGAGAGTTACCTGTAAATTCCAGTCTTGCTAGCAAGAAAACTGCTTTCTAGTAGAAAGCTATTTGCTGGTAGAGAACTTTAATTGTGTATTTGTTGAAATTGTGACAGCCCACATCATTGCAATAGTGAAATAGGGGCAACAGGGTAGTTTTATAGGGCTATATCCAATATTCCAATTTGCCCTAGGTATCAATTTTGTCACCAATGAGAATGAGAACATACTAGTGTAACTACGAGACATTGAGGCAATCGCCAAGTTGAAGAACTTCATTTATAAAATCTGGATAAATCTGATGCATCAGGCATTCATGCAACTATTGTCTGGCCACCCCATTTCCGAGGCACCATGAGTTTTGGAGTCATGGCTTTTGGTTGAATACTCCCTTGATATAGGAATTAGTTGACGTTTAGGGAATGATTATGATTACCAAGGAGTTATTAATTAGTGGGTAATCTTTGCCTATATTAAATGCGGTTGCGCGTTGGTCAGTCAGTCGGCTAGGTGCTAAGGCATGCGGGGAGGGCGAGCAGGTTCGATTCCCATTGCTTACCCAATTTTTTGTTTGCTGCGATTTTGCATGGCTGCACTGCACCTGCACGACACGCGCGCGCGTCTGCTACGATTTGCATGCCTTCATGGCACTGTGCGCGCGGTTGTGGGTTTTGGAGTCCGGCGTGATGGAGTCCGGCAGGACCTATAACTCTGAGACCGACACAACCTCCACCAACGCCGGCGTGACGACCTCCTCTGGCTCTTGTGACTTTGGCGCGATGACCTCCGAGTTCTGCGACTGCGACATGAGTCCGGCACCATCTCCATATCTGACTCCAATGAGTTTTGGCTCTTGCGAGCGAGTGTGAGAGGAGAGCGGCATGCGGTGGCGTGCGGCTTGCGTAGGGCGTGAGAGCTGGGGTGACAACAATTAACACGCGTCACAATTAACGCGTTGAAAAGATCAAAATGTCCAAGAGGGGAGGGAGGTAAATGATCTTTTCTAAAATTTCTAAGTGGACATAAAACCTATACTAAAAATGGGTTTAGTACTGGACTCCTCAATTAACACAAATGGGTTTAGTACTGGACTCCTCAATTAACACGCGTCACAATTAACGCAGCTATAGCCGGCGGGTTCGAACCGGACTCTTTGAAAGCATCTAGGCCCCTAGTGTTTCAGTGATTAACGACAATGTAAGATTACTATGACTAACGTGTGTTTTGCAGAGGCAATAAGAAAGTTAGGTCATGATAATGGATGGTTATTTGGACTATCATGGTATTCGTGCCCCTTAATGGAATCGTTTCGGTTTTCAAAGGATTGACGACAAGGTTGAAGCTTAGACTAGGTTTAAGTGTCATTTGGAGTTGAGAGACACTTAGAGTAGTTTAACATCCTTATTTTTCCTTTGGTCGTACTATTAAGAGGGTACTATCTAGTAGCTTGACCTAGGAGAGACTATGTGTTTAGGTGTGATGCACACTTGCCAAACTAGCACTAGGAAGCTATATAAATAGTCCTTGGACCAAGTAGAGCAACTTCCATGTTGGAAGTATGTTGATCAGACTTGAAAAGGAGCTCCGGACGCTAGTGAAACCCAGGGTCCGAACCATTGGCTGTGCGTCCGGATCCCTAGGGTTAGCTCTGCTTTATTAGAGCGTCCGGACGCGGTGAATAGTGCAAGGTCTGGACTGTAGGTTGCGTCCGGACTCTACATAGAGAGCTCCAGAATCCTAGAATCGATCCGGACGCTGTCCGGTGTGTAGCGTCCGGACTGCAGGGTGCGTCCGGACTCTACACAGAGAGTTCCAGAGAGCGGATTTCGATCCGAACGCGGTCCGGAGTCCTGTGTTCGGACCCTGTTTAGTGTCCGGACAACAGTCACTTGTGAACTAAGTATAGGGAAGTGAGGGGGTCCGGACGCGTCCGTGTTGGTCCAGATCCCACCCTATTGTCAGTGTCCGGAGTGACACAGAGAAATTGTTTTTGCCTCTAACGGCGGCTAGGGGCTTGCTTCGGGGGTATTTATACTTCCCCATCAGCCCCATGGAGGCTCTCTTGCCCATTCCAATTGCTGAGAAATTCTTGTGAGAGTGCAAGAAGTGCAAGAGCCCTAGTGAGTGAATTTTCATTCCATGTGTTGATTCTCACTAGTTGCTTAGAGTTAGCAAGTGTGCATCCATTCAATCACTAGACTAGCCTTGGTCAAGTGAGAGTTAGTGCTTGTTACTCTTGGTGATAGACATCACCTAGACGGCTTCGCGGAGGTTTGCTTGGTGATCATCCGGTGGTGTTCCTTGTGGATGACCCAAGTTCGATTGTGAGCGGTTGTGGGCGATTTACCGAGCCGGAGTGGCGAAGAATCAGTCCGTAGAGAGCACTTAGTCCTTGCACGGACTAAGGGGAGCGATACCGTACGCGGTGCTCCAACGAGGACTAGGGGGAGTGTCGACTCCTCGATACCTCGGCAAAAAGTCGTCGTGTCAATTTCCTTTGCCTCTACTCCTTACTTATTTCAATTACATTCAAGCATTACTTTCCGCATTCCTTTCTTGTTGCTTGACTAGAATTGCATAGGGCTTTACCGCTTTCATTGCCATGTCTTGCTTGTGTAGCTAGGACACACTTGGGAAAGCACTAGGTGGTTAATTGGCTCTTGGTAGGTTTAATTCTTGCTTAGAAATTTAAAAGATCCCAATTCACGCCCCCTCTTGGGCATCTTAATCCTTTCAATTGGTATCAGAGCTTGGTTGCTCTAAATTAGGCTTCACCGCCTAGAGCAAGATGTCCTATGGGGATGGACCGCCGCCCATCGTTGATGGAGACGACTTTCGTTATTGGAAAGTGCGTATGGAGACTTACCTCGAAGCCTTGGACGTTGGTGTGCCCAAAGCCGCCACCGATGGGTTTCCTCAATTTGATGGAGAACCATTCGGTGACGAGGTCCACTATGAGAAGTGGAATGCCAAAGCCCGGAACACTCTCTTTAGGGGCATTGGCAAGGACGTGTTCAACCGTGTGCGCACCTCAAAGAACGCTTACGAGTTGTGGAAGAATATTTGTGCTCTTCATGAGGGCACAAAGAGCGAGCGGGAAGAGAGATATCACTTAGTCATGAATAAGATGAATGCTTTTACTATGTTTGCTCATGAAAATGCAAATAAAATGTACTCACGCTTAAATGTTCTTGTAGAAGAATTGAATTCTCTTAGGCTAACTCAAATGGAGCCCACCGATGTTGTGAGGAAGATTCTTTGTGTGCTTCCTATTGACAAGTATGGCAACATTGTGACAGTGTTGCATCAAGGTGATCTTTCCAACTATACACCAACACAAGTCTCGGGAAAGATCAACGCTCATGAGATGTACATGCACATCCACAAAGAAGAAGAAGCATCATCATCCACCAAGAAGAAGGATTTGGCACTCAAATCTAGCCATGACACGGGCAAGTCAAAGGTGGTGTATGATAGCTCAAGTGAAGATGATGATGACTCAAACATTGCTCTAATGGTGAAGAAGACCACCAAAATGCTAAAGAAGCTAAGCAAGAGCGGTGTCAAGTTTGATTCAAGAAAGAAGAAGTTCTTCACTAGCAACAAGAGGAAGCCATTGTCGGAGATGGATTGCTACAATTGTGGTGATCTTGGCCATCTAGCTCACCATTGTACCAAGCCCAAGAAGGACAAGTACAAGAAAAAGTACAAGAATAGTAGAGAGCAAAAAGATGAGTCAAGCGATGATGAGAAGAAGGATGAGAAGCCACACAAGAAGAAAGAAGGCTTCAAGAAGAAAAGGTTCCAACACCAAAAGAAGAAAGATGGCAAGGCATACATTGTTGGTGATTGGTTAACCGACATTGAAGACTCAAGTGACTCATCCGATGATGAAAGTGATGATGAGAAGGTGGCCGCTCTAGTCATTGGGACTTCATTGCCTCCTCCTCCATCATCATCTTCCTCCACTACATCCTCTACACACCTATGCCTTATGGCCAAAGGTAATCGAAAGGTACAATCTAAAGTAGAGGATAGTAATGATAGTGATGCTAGTGATGATAGTGATAGTGAGAATGAAAAAGAATACAAAGCTCCTTCTTATGATGAACTCATAAAATTGCTCACTAAATACACTAAAATTGTGAAGGAGCAAGCAAAAAATGAGAAGCTTGAAAAATAAAATGATGACTTGCATGATAAACTTGAACTAACATCAAATGCTAGTGATGAACTAATAAGTGAAAACAAATCCTTATCCTCACATGCTAAGGAGCTCAAATTCTCTCTCAAAGAGCTAAAAGAGAAACATGATAAGCTAGAGAGGACATCACAAGAGCTTAGAGAAAGATGCAACAAACTTAGGGAAGAGTACACCGAAGTGAAGATGAACTATGATACTCTCCTTATAGCTAATGAATGTCTTGAAGATGCTTTGCCTATTGTTTCTAACCCCATTGTCAAGATTGACATTGGCTCATCTTGTGATGATTTGATTGTTGAGCCCATTGAGCAAGAGCCTAAGTGCAAAGGCAAGCAAGTGGTTGTGGCGGATCGCTATGATGGCTATATCAAGATCAAGATGAGAATGAGAAGCTCAAACAAGATCTTATCAAGCTCAAGTCAACCAAGTAAATAGTGATTGAGACACAAGATGAAGACTATGATGTGGCACTTGAAGTTGATATGCTTAGAGAAGAGAACAAGAGGCTAAAGAATGAAAAGAACCATCTAGCCATTGGAATGGAGAGGTTCACTAAGGGCCACAATCTTCAAAGTGAGCTCCTTATGAACACCGTCATGAAGAATGACAAGACCGGTCTTGGCTACAAGTCCGCTCAAGTGAAGAAGGACAAAGCCAAAGCCAAAGCTAAAGCTCAATATCAACAACAAGCCAAGTACTTCTATCAAGAAAAGCCAAAGCCAAAGATGAAGACATGCTTTGAGTGTGGGAAGCAAGGACACTTTGCTCATGAGTGTGTGACTCCACCTCCACAACCCTTGCCCAAGCACACTAGGCCTTTTGCATACAATGCTCACTATATCATCAACATGGATGTCGAGGGCAAGCCACTTGTCGTGTTTTTGGGACCACCCAACAAAAATAGACCAAAGACACTTTGGGTGGCTAAGTCACTAGTAGAGAAAGCAATGGGCCCCCGTACTCAATGGGTGCCTAAACAACTGTAGGGTCGAGATGGTAGACTAGAGGGGGGGGGTGAATAGTCTTTTCTAAAAACTTAAGCGCAACGGCTAACCGAAACAAATACGGAATTAAAACTATCAGTCTAGCCAAGACTACACCCCTCTATCTATAACTTTGGCACCTAGCAAAGTATACTAATTGGGTTCACTAAGGTGCCAAGCTAGGAAGCTCACCTAAACAAGTCTAGGTTGCAAGGTCACACAAACCTAAGCAACTAGTATTCTAAGCACAAAGGGAGCTCCTACACATACTAGTAAGCAAAGCACAAAGCACCTAAGCTCACTAGCAATGCTCTCTAGCAAGACTACACAAGTCAACTAGAGAGCTCAACTTACTTAGCTACACAAACTAAGCAATGTGACTAACAAGGCTACTCAAGCCAATTAGCCATGCAAGAGCTACTTCTATGCTACACAAGCTAGAAGGTAACTAAGCTAGCTACACAAGCTAAACTAGTTACAAGAGCAACAACTAATCACTAGCACAAGTATGAATAAGTAAATACAAGCTAGTGATTTGGAGAATGCAAACCACTGAGAAGATGTACACAAGGTTGACACGGTGATTTTTCTCCCGAGGTTCACTTGGTCGCCACCAAGCTAGTCCCTGTTATATCGGCTCACTCACTTGGAGGTTTACGACTTTTTACAGGCCTCACTCGCCTAACCCCCTCAAGGGTTGCCGCCTAACCAACACAAGATGAGGGCACTCAACGATACCTTCAACTAGAGTTGCTCTTCGCGTCTCCCGCGGGGCGAGCACAATGCCCCTCACAAAGCACTTCTCCTGAGCCACGCACAAGCAAGCAGGAAAGCGTGGCTTCAATTGGGTTCCTTGGTATTTCGAAATCCGGAAACGTGCCAGTCAGTTTGACCTGAAACTAACATGGGATGAAAATCATTAGATATAAAACTGGAACATGTCAGGTTAGACCAGATAGTTCCATATATACGGCCCTGAAGCCACTTACAACGACATACAGCTATAGAAGCTGTCTGCCAACAAGTCTTATAGATCATTCGGCTAAAACAAACATGGAGTACGTGAGACGTTGATTGCCGAACGTGTGTGCATGGGAAGAGTACGTATGAACGAGTCATAATTAACTGTGAGTTAAAGCATAACCAAACTCAGCAATCTAACCGAGTTGGGATCCATGATGAAGAAACACGTAAGCAAAACATAATTAAACTAATCTAAAGCTTGTATCCGCCGCACGATACTTAACCCTATCAAAGCTTAAACATGGTTAACATGCATGAACCCACAACATGTAACAATCTAGATTAAACTAACTCGGCTGTTATGAACGCAAGATCTATTTGTAGAAAAAAGTAAAATAGATCTATAAGAAAGAATAGAGCCGAACCGTATCAATATAGATTGGGAAAAAGAGTGTTACAAATATATAAAATATCTAAAACATGCAACACATGATAACTTAATGAATCTACTAGATCTTGCCAAATCTAATAGAGCCGATAACTATCTTGCTTTTGCTAAGCATATCGAGCAAAAGCCTGCCGCACGGTATCTACTCGTAAACGAAACATAAGCGAAGACTTCTTGATTGTCAAGCAAAGATCCGCCGCATGATCATTGAAAACAAACAGGACTACTTGCATCAACATCTAAATCCACCGCATGATACTAGATATGATAGCAAGGTTGCCGGGACTTACGGAGGTCGACGGATCGATGATTCCTCTCGAAGAACTCGACGACACGACAAAGGACTCGAAATTGGCACGGGGCCGGATGTATTGTATTGGTTGTGAACAGTTTTTACAATGGCCAAGGGTTTATATTTATACCCTGGTCACGACATGAGTCCTAAAAGGACACGACTACAAAATATTAAAGGAAAAATATGACATCTTTGACTCTAGTCTTCCCTTCGGAGTCTTTATTTCCATAATTGTCGTGATCTTTGTTGCCCGATTCGGCTCTTACTTGTCGTTTTTGTCGCTTCTCCTTAACCGAAAACCGCCCATTCTCAGAATAGCCGACCGCACGATCATTTGCCGAACCTTTAGCAATTAGCTGACCGCACGGATATCTGCCGAACGCTTTAGAAATCAGCCGACCGCACGAACATTTGCCGAATGTTCTGAACACCCGTCTCTGCAAATTGGCCCACCTGTCATCTTCCTAAGTGCACCAAAATCCAGTGTTAACACATGCCTCCTCAATTTCGGGATAAAAGTCATTTTATTCCGAAATTGACTGCTAGCTCCCCTTTTTCTTCTAGGTTAACACTGCTCAGCACTGTAGCCGCCGTTCAGTAAATCCAAGCCCTATCACACTCTTGAATCCACTTCAACTCTTCAATGGCGACTCAGGATGAAATTCCAGAGGTAAGCTTCATTCACCTTTACACATTCGGCAATTTTCTATCGATTTCTCTATTTCTTTCCCGATCCATTCTTTCCTGAATTCTTTGAAGGAATACAAGAACGAGATTTTGATCCCTTATGCTGCAAATCCCGATTCCTACCTCCTTGGTCCGATGGGGAATCCTGACCTAACTGAGATCATCGAGAAAGAGACTGTAAGAATCCCGTTCAAGTCTGGAGTCACTCCGCCCCACCGATGGCAAAACACTTTCAAAACCTAGCCGTCTCCTCCAATCGCCGGATGGCGAAACTGGTACCGGAGAATGTTGGAAAAGAGCAGCAGCCATTGGGATGATCAAGATATCAACCATTGCCTAGAACTGTCCCTGTCAGAAATGCCTAGAAATGAATCCCTTCTGATGGCAGCTTCCCATTTTTGGTCTAATGCCATCAATGCCTTCGTCTTTGGTCACGGCATGATGACCCCTACTCTGGCCGATGTGTTCATGATGACCGGTCTAAATGTGTCACAGCCAGTATATCCCTCCAAGTACAAGGGCAAAAGCAACCAGAGAGTTGTCAAATCTAGAGGTGGATGGATTCGATACATTCAGACCTATATGGAGGAGTCTAGTGCTGTTTCTAACAAGGAATCCAAGGCCTTTATGAACATGTGGCTGTGCAGATTCATGTTTTGTGGTAAATCCAATGAGCCAACCTTAAATCACATGGTAATAGCTGAAGAACTAGCTGCAGGCTCCCTGATATCCTTGGGCAAATTTGCTAGGATTTGTCTACCACATGATGCATCAAATCACTGCCCAGATGCACTGAAATGTGGAAATCTCTTGCATAAGTGGCCCTTGGTGGTTTGTTCAGATGTGGCCGCAATTGTATATGCATCAGATAGTCTCTGTCCCTCTCCATAACTTGAGCTTCCCTTCAGTCAACTATGCTGAGGGCAGCACAACAAAAACTAAGAGTTGTCAAACTTATGGAGAAGCAGCATCTTCTATCAGCATCGACAGACATTGGTCACCTTTTCAAATTGTTTTTCAAAGGTTTTGACAATGTGCTTTGGCTCCCCTATAGAGAAAATGATAGTCTAACTTTCCCCTGCAAATTCAGTTATGAATCCGGCTATTCTGACAAGGTGTCTACAGGGATTTTCAACTCTTTCATAAAACCTTGCATCTTGCCAGCCGAATTTCACCATGGGAGGTCAGTGCACCCTACCTATGAATTCTACAATCCCAATATGGCTTCCAGGCAATTAGGATGTGGACAGTTGCCCCTAAGACCTTTCTTCTCAACAACTATAAGATACAGGGAACTGATCACAAATGAAATAGAAGCTAGAAAAGTCTTTGAGCTTGGATGGGATCTGCCAACATATGAACCTTCTCCATTCGGGTTAGTGGATGCTGCCCACTCTCTTTTTGCTTCCTGGTGGCAAGAGTGGTACAATCATATCTTCAATATACCAGTGCACCCCTTATGCGAAGATCTATATCCTCAATTTGTCCCTCACAGCGAGGTAATTTCATTATACTTGTTACTTTCTGCTTTTGAATTCACCTTCTCTCATTTTAAAATCTGGTTATGCACAGGACTTTGAGCCTACTCCTCCTAATAAAGTAGTTCAGTACTACTCAGCTGGACCCAACCCTGCATTGGGTTTTAATGCTCCAACTCTGACAACCTTCATGAAGATCCCTGCAGTTGCGGCCACTGCACCTTTAGGAGGAGAAGGCAAAAGGAAAACACTTGAGAATGTTCATGTATTTAGAAGGGTAAGATCCAAGACAGTCAAGCGGTCTTCCAAGGTATGAATCACTCATTCAGCAATAAATCTCATTCAGCAACAACTTTGACCATCTTTATCTCAATCATTTCTACTGCAGCCACATGTTGATATTCCAGGATCAAGCAATGTCTCAACAACAGTGGAAACCCCTCCTCAAGCTTCTACTGAGGATGCAGAGACCCATGAAACTGAAAATGCAGACGCTCATGAAGTTGAAAACACAGAAGCTCGTGAAGCTGCCGAACACATTGGTAACATCATTCGGCTAATCATCTCTTTCTTCTTACATGATATCTATCTCCTGTTCTTTATACTTTATCATCTGTACTATTGGAAACATATAAAATTTTAGAAGATTTGGCAGGAGAAACCTCCTCTGGTCCAGTTCCAGACTCACCACCTCTGAATATTCAGTCAAGCCCTCAAACAGAGCAGGACACCACCCATTCTGAGGATCAACCAAGACAGCAGGTAACATTTTGCCTCAAACTATTCCTTTAGTATGCTTATCCCAGTAGGCTAACTTTTTCCTTTTAGAACACTGCTAAGACGACTACTAGCTATTCCTTCACTGTTGAGGATTTCATCAGTGAAAAGGGTGAAGAAGCCAACTCTCAGCAGACCTTGTCAGTGGAAAACCAAGCTCGGCTGAAGGATATAGCTAGTCTGCTGAACAAGGACATCAACATATTGGTTCAGGATTCAGATCAAATAAAATATCTTCTTAAGCTCATCAATCAAGATCTTCCACCTATCCTCAAGGCTTCCCTAGAGTCTGCAGCTAAACTCGACGATTACTTTGCTGTGGTGAAGAGGGCAAATAAAAACATAGCCTCTAGAACTGTTTTGCAGAACAACAAGTCTCTGAAGAAGCAAGAAGCCAAAACCTTGCATTCTCAACTCCAAATTGCCAAGAATTCACTGGCAACTTTGGAGCCTGAGCTGAAAGCCATGGAGGATGAAAAAATCAAGCTGGAGGCCCAGTTAGCTGAACTGAATGCCAGAATTCAGTCTCCCAAAGCCAAGATAGCAGATTTGCCAAACTCCATAGAGGCAACTTCATCAAAGATATCATCTGTCCTCAAAGAAGACTAGCAGCTCAAGGCAAAGTTGTCCGACATCCAAAGCTCTGAAGATGAAGATCAAAAGGTACGAGACAATGTTAGCCGAATCAGGACTAAAGCTCTAGATGCCATTAATCAGCTTTTGAGCTAGTAGAAACATGAGTTTGTAATATTTTAACTGTAACATATCCTGTTTCTAGGCAATCAGATATCTTGTGTTCTTCATCTTTATACAGTCTTGTTTGTATGAGAATATAATCAGCTCTTTATCCTCCCGATTAAAACATAGCCGACTACCTTTAGCCTTCCGATCAGAGACATAGCCGATTGCTCCTATCTTTCCGACTCAGAGAAACAACCGAGTGACTTTCAATTTTACCCGAGCCTGGCCCAGTCCAACAACGGCCCATCCAAATGGGGGAAACCCTAACTCGTCGATTGGTATTCCCACTCGGCTTATAAGTAAAACCGTCCTGCTTCCGCCCTTATCAACAGTTCAAGTCTAACAGTTTCGCCTTCGTCTCCCCAATTTGTTCGCCTACACCAATCCAAAGGAAACCCTAACCTCCATAGCAGCAATGGCCAGAGGCGACAACCGCGGCAAGCATCCTGCCGAAGGAGAAGCTGAAGGAAGTCGAGCATGGCGCAACCGGCAGCACGGGTAAGAATCAATCGTCTGCCCCCTTGCAGTTGCATTTCTTGTTTTTTTTCTTCCAAGCTTTGATCTTCTTCTTCATCAGAATCAGGGTGATCTCTTCTAGCTATAGCATCCCCTTTCCTTCGGCGGCAGCGTCCCAAGCAGCGTCTCAACCGGGGACTCCATCATCCAGTTCTTCCGGGTCCTCAGGCTCCTACCACTCCCAACCTTGGGATTTGGATTCATGTGCCATGGACGTCCCCTACACCCACACAGAGGCAGTCACCTTCAGAGGTGAAAGGGACGACTCTTGAGGAGAGCTAGAGAAGACTTCCAAGCAATACGACATCGACCAACTCGAGTGGGAGAACCAGCGGAAGCAGTTCTGCGATGCCATCACCGGTTAGTATAAGTAAATTTGTCCTATTTTTCTTTCTCTGATTCATCTACTCATCCGATTAGTGTCCTTCCATTCAGCGCTCTCTACAGAGGTCGAGCGCCTGAAGACTGCTGCGAACAAGATCGCCGACAAGGTGAATGCCCAAGGAGAGACCGCTGAGGCACGCCTTGATGATGCGGACGGTCATATAGATCAGGCCGTCATCCAAGGCATACACAACGGCGTAGCTCTGGGGCTGGCAGCGATGTCCACCTAGACCAACGAAGATCTCTCCTTCATGCCAGCCGGTTTTCGTGGTGGCGTGGCTCCAGAAGACGTCGAAGACATTGATGATCTTCTGGATAGTTATGAGGACCATGCAACCGTCCTCGCTCAAGCCACAGACGCCCAGTCTGTCCTCAACAAGTTGTTTGAGGAGTAGTTTGTACTTAGGATTTTATGTAAAAACTACTGGTCTTGTGAAATATTATCTGCGACTTTCAGCTGTTTTTTCCTTTGAATCATTCTGAAAATAGCAAATCTAAGGAATGCTGCATGAACTGTATGATTGTGTTTATATTTTTTGCTCTAAAGGCGACACATACCGCATCGGCTATTCTCTAAGCTCTTAGAGTATTTTTTTGGCTAAAGACGATGTCTCCATATCGGCTATTTTGTGTGCAAAACCCCTTAAGTCTGTTTATGCACCAACCTCAACACTGGGATGAAATTTCTTAAGAAATCTCCCATTAATAGCTCTAGTAAATTCTTCCCCCAACAGAGTTTTTAAGATATACGCATTGCCAGGTGCACATTTCACTATCTGAAAAGGTCCTTCCCAGCTCGGAGACCATTTGCCGAATGCTTTATCCTTTGTCCCAATCGGCAGTATAGTCTTGCAAACTAAATCTCCTTCTGCAAATTGCTTCTCTTTGACCTTTTTGTTGTAATATCTGGCAACACATAATTTGTTCTTCTCAATACTTTCCAATGCCTTAAGATGAACTAAATGCAAATCTTCCAATTCGTCCATCATTAGATCCTTATAATCTCCTTTCTTCAAATCATTCTGCAATGTAACTCGTCTCGAACCCGATTGCAACTCCCATGGTAGCATAGCATGATGCCCATAAACCAACTCATAGGGACATGCTTGAGTAGACCCATGAAAAGCCATTCGGTAAGCCCATAGAGCCTCATTAAGAACCGAATGCCACTTCTTTGGCTTTTCATCAATCTTCTTCTGAATAATCTTGATCATGATCTTATTTGATGCTTCGGCTTGGCCATTAGCTTGTGCATAATAAGGAGAAGAATTGTACAACTTGATTCCCATTTCTTCAGCAAAATCACAGAATTTAGATGAAGTGAACTGAGTTCCTTGATCTGTTCTTATGGTCTGAGGAATCCCGAACCTATGAATTATATGCTCCTTAACAAAATTGACCATGTTCTCTGATGTAACCTTCTTCAAAGGAATAGCTTCAACCCACTTTGTAAAATAATCTGTGACTAACAGCACAAACTTATGTCCTTTGCTAGAATGAGGATGAATCTGACCAATCAAATCTATGCCCCATCCTATAAACGACCAAGGTTTGATAATTGGGTTCATAGCTGATGCTGGATCTCTCTGAATATTACCAAACCTCTGGCAATCTTTACACCCCTTGTAATATTCAAAACAATCTTCAAGCATAGTTGGCCAAAAATAACCAGTTCTCCTAATTATCCATTTAATTCGGTAAGCCAATTGATGTGCACCACAAGTCCCTTCATGCACTTCATACATCAGCTTCCTTGCCTCTTCTTGACTCAAACATTTAAGGAGCACTCCATTTATGGATTTATAGTACAACTGGTCATCAAGGAGCACAAACTTGACAACTTTGTATCTGAGCTTTCGGGAAACCTTCTGTGATGAATTCTTTAAGTAATTTGCAATTTCACTTCTCCAGTCATCAATTACCCGATTCTCATTCAAGGCATGAATCTCTTGATCCTCTCGGTATCCTGAAGTAGTTTGAGCCAGTTTATTTGCTTCTTCATTATGCCCCCTAGGGATATGATGCAAGGTTGCTACTTGGAAATTCTTCAAAAGCTCTCTGCATTCTTCATAATATTCCCTTAATACATCACTCTTGCATTCATATTGGCCGATCAGTTGATTAATTACTAACTCAGGATCTCCAAAGATCTCAACAACAACAACCTTTATTTCAACAAGCAGTCGAAGTCCTCTAAACAATGCTTCATATTCTGCTTGATTGTTAGTGACATAGAATTCAATAGGTATGGCATACTTAAAAATTACCCCTTGTGGAGAGATTAAGAGAATACCAGCACCACCACCTTTGCTGCAGGATGAACAATCAAAAAACAAAGTCCACGGTGCAATACTTATCATGCTAGCAGAAGGATCACGGTGTTGGGTAACAAAATCAGCAATAATTTGACCCTTTACTGCCTTTGCCGATTCGTACTTTAATTCAAATTCTAATAAATCTAAAATCTACTTGCCAATTCTTCCGTTTAAAATTGGCATTGATAACATGTGTTTTATTACATCAAACTCAGAGACCACCATGCATTCGACATTTAACAAATAGTGTCGAAACTTGGTACACGAGTAGTACACGCACAAGCAAAGTTTTTCCGTAGCCGAATACCTTGTCTCTGGATCTAGCAGTTTTTGGCTAAGATAAGCTATTACTCTTTCTTTTCTCTCGAACTCTTGCATGAGGGCCGATCCTATTGTCAGGTTATCGGTCGCCACGTACAACTTAAAAGGCTTATCAAGCTGTGGAGGTACCAACACAGGTGGCGCTTTCATGTACTCTTTGATCTCATCAAAACCCTTTTGCTGTACGTCACCCCATACAAACTCTTGATCTTTTTTAAGCTTCAACAGTGGAGAAAACGGCAAAACTCTTTCTGACAAATTAGATATGAATCTTCTTACAAAATTAATCTTGTCGAGCAGTGATTTCAACTCTGTAAGATTAGTTGGAGGAATAACCTTGTCTATTGCTTCCATGCTCTTTTTACCGACCTCAATCCCTCTTTTATGGACTAGAAATCCTAAAAACTCACCAGCCGAGACTCCAAAGGCGCATTTGTTCGGGTTCATCCTCAAACCATGCTTCCTAGTGCACTCCAAAGTCTTCCTTAAATCGGCCAAATGTCTCTCGTGATTTTTAGATTTGACCACCACGTCATCAATATAGATCTCCACGATTTTGCTAATCAACTCATGGAAAATATAGTTCATGACTCTTTGATAAGTCGCACCGGCATTTTTTAAACCAAAAGTCATGACGATCCATTCAAACAAACCAATATGACCAGGGCATCTGAAGGCTGTTTTGGAGATATGCTCTATTGCCATAAAGATTTGGTTATAGTCAGCATTACCATCCATAAAGCTGATGACTTCATAACCAGCTGCGGCATCGACAAGCAAATCGACAACCGACATTGGATAACCATCCATTGGAGTAGCTTTATTGAGATCTCTAAAATCAATGCAGACCCTCATCTTTCCATTCTTCTTGTACATTGGTACTATGCTTAAAATCCACTCTGCATACCTGCATGGCCGAATGAAATTTGCTTCTAATAATCTCTCAACTTCTTTTTTCACATCGGCCAGTACCTCCTCTTTGAAATTTTTTTGAGGAGGTTGTTTGTAAGGACGATACCCGGGCTTAATCGGCAGTCGATGCTCAACAATAGAACGATCCAGTCCAGGCATCTCCGTGTAATCCCAAGTAAAACAATCCTTGAATTCTTTTAGAAGGTCTATCAACTTTAATCTATACTCTGGGTCTAAATTTGCACTGATATACATCGGCCTTGGTTTGACATTATTACCAACATTTATTTCTTCTAGCTTATCGGCCGACATAAAGCCACGTCCCAGCTTTTCTTTGTTGCCATCGATTGGGTTCCCCATTAAAAATTGCTATGAGAGCTGACTGCTTGGATCGGCTGTTGGTCCCTGTTGGAGACATTCACGGACCTTCTCCCTAGATATTTCCAGAAAAACAATCGAAGCCATCATACTCCCAGTAGGCAGGCTCTGTGGCAGCAACATTCACCGAATCATCAGCATGAACAATTTCAACATCATTCCCAATCCATTGAATGAGAATCTGAAGTATGGTTGAAGGTATGCAACAGTTAGCATGGATCCAATCTCTTCCCAAGAGTAGACTATATGCCCCCTTGCCATCAATGACAAAGAAGGTAGTGATCAAAGTCTTTGATCCAATCATCAACTCGACGTGCACCGCTCCCCGGGTGTCAGAAGGATTACCAGCAAAGCCCCTGAGTACTAAGTAAGTTTTCAACAATTCTTCATTATTCATCCCAAGCTTCCTAAAAGTAGTATAAGGCATAATTTGATGGCAGCCCCCCCATCAACAAGCATCTTGGTTAGAGGCTTGCCATTGATATATCCTTTCACATAAAACGCTTTCAAATGTCGATGCTTAGCCGGTTTATTGAAGATTGCCTGCTGAGTCAGGACAAGCTGGGCCATTAGATCCTGATACTCACTCTCATCAAAATCTTAGTACACTTCCTCTTGGATGTCTTGGCTTTTGGGAGCTATGAATTCTGATAGGATGAAGAAAGCCATGCATGCGTCAGCCGAACGATCTTGCTTATCAAGCCTTTTCTTAGGACGCCATGCCTGTTTTTTTCAGGAACAGTTTGTGCTAACTCTCTGTTCCTCAAGCGTTGCACTCTCCTTTTCTAGCTTTTCCTCAACCCTGGTGGACACCATTGTCCCTTTTGCCAGACATACTCCCGGCGCTCTTCTTCCTCAGCACCTCTCTCATAATGGATCCACTCCTGATCGGCAAACCTCTTGCCTCGCCGATCGTTAGAGCTACTTATTTTTAAACGTCGATCGTCCTCAGGAGCATGTGCTCCAAGTCTTTCATGGACCAGACGGCGGTTGACCCGAGACTGCCTGTACTCCGAATACTGATCACTGCATTCGGGGCAATTGTTCCTAGTAGGCAGTTTCAAGCCTTCCTTCCAACAATGTCTGAAGAACGAACACCCCCAATGAGATTGCTCTTGCTCTTTCATGTATTCTTGCTCTCTCCGATACATCTTTTCCTCGTATCTATGATGTTCCTCCATGAATTCTTGTTCCTCATAATACCTCTACTTTTGATACTGCTCTTGCTCCCGTCACCACTTGTTCAACAGAATCCGTGTAGTGACCCTGGGTTTGGAAGCTTCCCCCTTCTCGGTTCGGCTATTCTAGAACTGAACCCATTGCTGAAACTCCTCTTTTGTAATTTGCCGATCGGGGTCAACAGCACCAACTTTTCTTGCTCTGTCTGAGGTTAACACTTTCATCTTGTCCTTACTTTTGGAGTCTTCTATGGCAACCATGTTCATGGAGAAAGACACTGTGTTTTGCGCAAAAAGGATTAGCATCAATTTTCATCTTGCCATCAAACTTCATATGCCCTTCCTGAATAGCCTTCTGAATTTTCATTCTGAACACTCGGCAGTCATTGATGGAATGAGAATTGATATTGTGGAAACCACAAAATTTCTTGTCCTTTACCCCTTCAGGGCGCAGCATGGGGTGCCCTTCCGACAATTTGATGCGTCCTTCCTTCAGTAACAACTCGAACAGTTTATCCGATTTAGAGACGTCAAAGTCATAAGTGCCCTTCTGCTACCTCAACCATCGCTGACTAACCTGAGTTGGCTCTTTTGCCCAGATTAACTCGGCTGTGGCTATCTCATCTTCATCATCATACTCGGTCGCTTCTTCCAGAAAACTTTGATACATCTCATTAGCCACATCACCTTTCTAGAATCGGTTGTCTCTCCTGAATCCTTGCGCCTGATTACTCATCATAGCCAACCGTTGCGACAACTGACCAAGGTCATCAAATTCCATGATGAACAGCTTCTCCCTGACATTCGGCTGCATGCCTGCTATTGCCACTCCCGGCAACTGGTCATCTGGCAGATTCAAGGAGTAGCAGAGGTTTTTGGTCTCCCTGAATCTGCGGAGGTACTCCTGTGGTGTCTCATTAGCCCTCTGCCTCAAGCTCATAAAATCAACTAGCTTCTTCTCGTTAGTACCCATAAAGAAATACACGTGGAACCTCTGCTCTAATTCTGCCCATGTACCAATGGAATTTGCCGGCAGAGATGTGAACCATGTGAAAGCTGGCCCTGTCAGAGACAATGGAAAATATTGAATCCTCCAAGCTTCATCGGCAGACGCCTCTCCAAGTTGCATCAAGTATCGGCTAATGTGTTCTATGGTGCTAGTATCATCTTGACCAGAAAACTTGGTCAAATCCGTGGGAGGCTTAACCCTTGGAGGTAGTGCCACTTGGTTATACCATTCTAGATAAGGAGACTTATATGCATAAGATTGGTTCTTTGGCTTTAAGCCAAACTGATTTTGCATCACATCTGCCATCCTGTTCATGATAAGGTCAATGTTTGAATTTGGAGCTCCATGTGCCTGTCCCTCAAAAGCCAAACCTGCAGAGTTCTTATACCCCGGATTCGGGAAAACATCAATAGCGTTGTAATCGGCAAATTCCTGATATCCTTCTCCATACATATTTTTCTGCAGCCTATTTGCAGCTGGAGACACCTTGAAAGCCAATTGTGGGACGTTTCCTATTGCACCAAACGTGAGTTGGCCATACGTCATGGGCGGCTGCTGTTTCTGGTGAGGAGTCATCCCACCTTGGTCTATGCCAGGCGCTCCGCTACTCTCAGCTGCTTTCTCCTGGTGCTTTGGCACATGGAACAACGTCGGTCCTTGCATTGGACCAACAATTTCCTCAAAGTACTTGTCAGCTGATGGACCGAAAGTACTGACCATGATCGTGCGAAAGGTATTCAAGAAAGCTGTATGATGATTCCTCATAGTTTCGCTCATAGCTTTGTAAACCATTTCAGACATCTTTTGAGCATCTTCTGCTTTAGTGTAATCAGTCTGATGTGGAAGGAGAACCCTCGGGAGTGACTGCTTCTGAAAAACCTTGTTGCTTTTATTCTTTGAAAAAGACATCAAGCATTTGCTTTGTAACTCATCACATGTTCGCTGAACCGTATTCCTCAGGTCTTCTGGCAACTCATCTATAGTCACGTCTAGAACCTGGTTATTATCAAATTCAGGCATCTTGAAATGTTGGTCCCACTGAGCGTGCCAAAAAATGTGTTGACACAAAATATGACGTAATGTGCCTCACACACAGCAAGCCGGAAAGCGTGGCTTCAATCGGGTGCCCGGGTATTTCGAAATCCGGAAACGTGCCAGTCAGTTTGCCCTAAAACTAACAAGGGATGAAAATCATTAGATATAAAACTGGAACATGTCAGGTTAGACCAGATAGTTCCATATATACGGCCCTGAAGCCACTTACGACGACATACAACTATAGAAGTTGTCTGCCAACAAGTCTTATAGATCATTCGGCTAAAATAAACATGGAGTACGTGAGACATTGATTGCCGAACGTGTGTGCATGGGAAGAGTACGTATGAATGAGTCATAATTAACTGTGAGTTAAAGCATAACCAAACTCGGCAATCTAACCGAGTCGGGATCCATGATGAAGGAACACGTAAGTAAAACATAATTAAACTAATCTAAAGCTTGTATTCGCCGCACAATACTTAACCCTATCAAAGCTTAAACATGGTTAACATGCATGAACCCGCAACATGTAACAATCTAGATTAAACTAACTCGGCTGTTATGAACGCAAGATCTATTTGTAGAAAAAAGTAAAATATATCTATAAGAAAGAATAGAGCCGAACCGTATCAATCTAGATTGGGCAAAAGAGTGTTACAAATATATAAAATATCTAAAACATGCAACACATGATAACTTAATGAATCTACTAGATCTTGCCAAATCTAATAGAGCCGACAACTATCTTGCTTTTGCTAAGCATATCGAACAAACGCTTGCAGCTCGTAAACAAAACATAAGCGAAGACTTCTTGATTGTCAAGCAAAGATCCGCCATACGATCATTGAAAACAAACAAGACTACTTGCATCAACATCTAAATCCACCGCATGATACTAGATATGATAGCAAGGTTGCCGGGACTTACGGAGGTCGACGGATCGATGATTCCTCTCGAAGAACTCGACGACACGACAAAGGACTCGAAATTGGCACGAGGCCGGATGTATTGTATTGGTTGTGAACAGTTTTTACAATGGCCAAGGGTTTATAATTATACCCTGGTCACGACATGAGTCCTAAAAGGACACGACTACAAAATATTAAAGGAAAAATATGACATATTTGATTCTAGTCTTCCCTTCGGAGTTTTTATTTCCTTAATTATCGCGATCTTTGTTGCCCGATTCGGCTCTTACTTGTCGTTTTTGTCGCTTCTCCTTAACCGAAAACCGCCCATTCTCAGAATAGCCGACCGCACGATCATTTGCCGAACCTTTAGCAATTAGCCGACCGCACGGATATCTGCCAAACGCTTTAGAAATCAGCCGACCGCATGAACATTTGCCGAATGTTCCGAACACCCGTCTCTACAAATTGGCCCACCTGTCATCTTCCTAAGCGCACCAAAATCCAGTGTTAACGCCTGTGAACTAATCTCCTGTGTATATATCACTTCAAACACATATTAGTCCACCTAAGTTGTCACTCAATTATCAAAATCACACAAGGACCTTTCAATCTCCCCCTTTTTGGTAATTGATGACAACTCTACAAAGATATGAAAGTTAAGATTATTTTGGACATTATGCCATTTATCCATCATTTAAGCTCTATACCAAGATTTTGGATAAATGCCACAAAGTCCGACTTAGTAGTGTTAGCTCCCCCTACATGTGTGCTCACAAAGTTTTGAATTAAGTTTTGCACACATGCATGAATAAACATTGTGGGAGTGCTAGCACTACTAAGTGATGCTAAGGGATATAGGATAAACCTTTGAAGATATCCATGTAGTTCTACTTTGAAGTTCATCCTTAGCACCATGGTTAGCTAGATACCACAAAAACAACACTAGAAACCCTATGGATCAACATTAGAAGCAAGGTTTCTAGATATTAATTGAAGGAACATGGATCTAGCTTATCATCCTATGCATGATAGTTTATCAAATCATCATATAAATCCTATAACTAGCATACACCACAAAAGCATGCATATAAAGATAAGACTTATGCAATATGCAAGCAAGCACATGAATATGCACATATCAAATGCAATCAATCAAGTTCATGAGCTTGCTCCCCCTACTTGTGTGCATCACTTAGTTCAAGACTTTGATCCTTTCAATCTTGTTCCCTTGTCCATCTCCATGTCTCTTCCCTTAGTGCATGTCCATTCACTAATATATCTTTGTTCACTAATCTCTCCCCCTTTGTCATCAATTCCCATAAAAGGTACGCTTCTCGATTGATGCAAAGGTTGCACTAGGTTAGATGGTTGATACTTGTATCTTTTCATTTTTGATGGACACTAACATCTATGTATTGGAATGACTCCTCATGAAAGATGATTGACCATTATACCATTGAGTAGGGCACCTCCCCTTTGGTCAAAGCAATTGTCATCCAAATAAGCTTTGCAAGCAAGAGAACTTTTGATTTGATCACTTAAAGTTGAGGATCACTTTTAACTTGTAGGATATCACTTGTGAGATACCACTTGTAGAATTACTTGAATTAAATACATGTGGATCATCACAAGTATGCTAGAACTAGACATCTTTTGCAAGTACCAATATGAAAGTTGATACTATTTGAAAGATTAGCATAAGTCTAGATACCATTTGTAAGTTACATCTTGATATCCATTTGCATAGTTGTCTTATGCTTGAACTAGATACATCTTCATGAGCTTGTATGTTGGACTTGAACTAAGATGAATAGCATAAGCTTTCAAGTCCGGTTTAAACCCTCTCTAAGCTTGTTCACACACATTAAGCGGTTATCTTATAGAGGTTGTACTTGTCACTTGATTGCAATCCAAAATAGATCAAGTACTTGGGTTTACTAGCTCATGAACATACTCATATACTACCACTAGATTCAAATAACCAATCAAGCAATAGTGGTAGGCTATAAGCATAAAATTCATTTGATTTTCAATGAATGATCACTATGTATGACTATATGCACTAAACATGTCTTAAGTAATGTATGTATACATATGTCAAACAATTTCACCTTTGCTATGTTGGAGTAGAGGATAGTCAAATAAATTTATCTCCAATAAGAAATGTGAAGTCCAATTAAGAGCTTGGTGAAGACCAATGAATACCACTTGGAATGTCAATCTTCACCCATATGATTTGAGAACCACTAATGATCAAGTGCACTTTCTTGTTGTGGTTGACTTGCTTCATTTCTTGATCTTTGCTTGAATGAGAGAGTATCAAATGGTGTACCACTTGTAGAATATGATACCTTTTGAATGTCATGATACACTTGTAGGTTAAGTTCATGAATCTCTCTCTTTTGGGTGTTATTTGCTTTCTTCTTGATCAATCCTATTGATAGCTTCAACTAAGCATCTCCGAATGATCCCTAGATCACCACTTCCATGTTAGCCTTCCAAGTACCACACTTGGTTCACCTACAAAAGGCGGCAAGCCCCTACAAAAGGGAGAAGTGACCTCTCTCCAAGAACCATCCTTGATACTCACTTGAAATGACTTTGTTTGATTGATCTTCATCTTGAGGACTAAGCATGTGCCAAATACACTCCACAATCAAATGACCTTGTACTCAATGCTAACATAGGTACCTCAATCACTTATAAGCATGATTCCAACTTGAGGACCTTTCAATCTAAGTGACTCTTGATCAATCCAATATTTGTCCCTTTTCTGACAGATTTTGTACTCTTCAAAGAATATATAATATCTCCCAATGTACATATACAATGATGATTAAATTTGGTGGAGATGTGATTCACTAAGTCATATAGCAGCCATAAAAATTTGAGCTTCATTGGACTATTAGATTACTACCAGATTTCACATCTTTCCACCTAGGTACATGCCGAAAACTGTTGCACATGTGTAGACAAGATCCACTCCAAAACCGAAGTATCCCTTATCCAATATCCATGAAATTTGTACAGCAACTAATACCATAAGTGTAGAGCATGCATACCAAATTTTAAGCCAATCTAAATAGATTTGATCTCTCAAACATGGCTATGATCACAGCTAGCTCAGATTTTGACTAAATGGCAGATTTGAGCAAAGTGAGCTAAGCTTCTTCAAATTGAACCAAACTTAATATCGACTTGTTTGAATACTATCTCAAGACTTATATATATTCAATCCACTTACTAAAGGAAGTCTCTTGATCATACCCATTCAAATCAACTCAATTTGATTACTAGGCATTAAAACCATTCAATCAACTTGTAGCAAGCAACTAGTGCACATATATATCCAATTCAAACAACTCATATGCACTATATGTATATCCAATTAAAATATCTTATACACACCCAAATGAACTTGATCAACAAGAAATATACCTTAGTAGATCATGATCAATTCATTAGCAAGCTTCAACTTGAATATTTGCAAGCCTTGAAATATATCCAATAAATCACCACAACTTGATCATGCACTTGTATGTTGTAGAACTTGGACTTCATCTTTTTGACTTGGCATTGGAATGAGGATAGCACTAAGCTTCATTACTTGACTCAATCATATGATGAACCATATGAAATCAACTGAATCAAGTCTCCAATGCCGATGGTACCTACACACATTCATCCACTTGTTGATGGTACCCAAGCAAGTTTGGGTCCTCTCAAGTTAGGTGCAACATACTTAGGCAATGCCTTAGTATGGATAGTGGGATGTTTTGTAATAGTAACCATAGATGTACCACTACCATCCTTTCTAAGCATATGATCATCAACAATTGAAATCAGCTTAGAAGTCATACCTAGGGGACATGAATGAGCCATGTGTCCCCTTTCTCGACATGAGTAGCACACCCTATTTTCTTGAGCCTTTTCTTCCTTGCTCATGTTGTGCTTCTCATTGCCTTGCCTCTTCTCTTTTGCTTGAATCTTCATCTCAAGCTTGGTAGGACACTTTGAGGCAAAGTGTCCCATATCTTCACACTTGAAGCACTTGATGTGAGCTAAATGATTCTTCTCTTGATCTTTGCTCATCATCATCTTGTTGGCATCATGAATATGAGTTGGATGCCTTGCTCTTGCTTTGCCACCTCTTCTTGTTTTCTTCATCTTTGTCATCCCCAAATCACCATCTTGATGGTTGATCTTGTATTGCACTTGGGGCTTGACTTGTGGCTTAGCTTGAGCAATCTTGGTTGGGCAAGCATTTGCAAGATGTCCCATCCCATGGCACTTGAAGCACATGAAATGAAATAGCTTCTTTGGTTCTTGCTTCTTCTCTTTCTTGCCCTTGCTCTTGTGGAAACCGACTCCACTCTTGTCACCATAGCTTCTCTTGTTTGTCAACATTTGCTCAAAGGTGACTTTGGAATTGTAGCACCTCTCTAGCTTGTTGCTCATGTTCTTCAATTCACTTTTGAGCTCATTGTTTTCCTTCAAAAGGTTAGTCTCACAAGACATAGAAGTAGAACAAGCATCTATATTTGAAGAACATGGCATATCAAGTAAATCATCACAAGAGGTGGATACATGCTTCTTCTCTACATCACAAAGGTTAGCAACAACATGTGATTGATCATTTGACCCAAATGATGAGCTCTCTTCATTTTTAAGATTTATCAAATCATTAATTAGAGAGCCATGTTTGTGAACCAAATCTTCATGAGACACACGAAGTTGCTCATGATCCAATTTTAGTTCATCATGTGAAGATTTAAGAACATCAAGTAAGTGCTTATGTTCTTCACATGAGGTCTTTAGAAGTGAGTTTTCATCTTTTAGTTTCTTAGTTTTGTTCAACTCACTTTCTAAAGCTTTGGAGAGTTTGAACACAAGCTCAAAGTTTGGGTCATCACAATCTACAATCACATTGACAATTGATACCTTAGTGTCACCATATGACATGAAGCAATGTGATGAAGTAGAAGAGCTTGTGGAAGCATCAGTCTCATAGCCCGAGCATGCATCATCATCATCATCAAGTGTGCTTGGAGTAGCATCAACAATTGTAACACTTAATGTTGGGCCTTCATCATTCTTATCAAGTGATTTCTTGATAGATAGATCATCTTCAACATCACTTGAACAGGAGGTGGAGCAAACTTCCACAATCACCGAGTTGTGGTCATGCTCAACATCCTCATGTGCCACCAACTTGGACACATCATCATCATCATTTGAGACCGTCTCATATGTTTCAATGAGATAGGTCCAAATCTCATGAGTGCTCTTCATGTCCATAATCTCACCAAAGATGTTATCTTTCATAGAATGGTAGTAGCTTGGCAATCGAGATGTAGGCACTTCTTTTGTGATTGAGTTGCATCCTCTCTCCAAAGAGAGACCTACATCCACGATCCACCACATTTGGGGAGAAATAAACTTATAATTATTTTCCATCCAATTTCTCCACCGTGCAAAGTGTGTGCCATCAAATATGTGTGGACACTCAACATCTAGCCCATAAGTCACCATCCTCTCGGGTCGGTAAAGACCACAAATGAGAGACCAAGCTTTGATACCACTTGTTGGGTTGAGATGGCGGACTAGAGGGGGGGTGAATAGTCTTTTCTAAAAACTTAAGCGCAACGGCTAACCGAAACAAATGCGGAATTAAAACTATCAGTCTAGCCAAGACTACACCCCTCTATCTATAACTTTAGCACCTAGCAAAGTATACTAATTGGGTTCACTAAGGTGCCAAGCTAGGAAGCTCACCTAAACAAGTATAGGTTGTAAGGTCACACAAACCTAAGCAACTAGTATTCTAAGCACAAAGGGGGCTCCTACACATACTAGTAAGCAAAGCACAAAGCACCTAAGCTCACTAGCAATGCTCTCTAGCAAGACTACACAAGTCAACTAGAGAGCTCAACTTACTTAGCTACACAAATTAAGCAATGTGACTAACAAGGCTACTCAAGCCAATTAGCCATGCAAGAGCTACTTCTATGCTACACAAGCTAGAAGGTAACTAAGCTAGCTACACAAGCTAAACTAGTTACAAGAGCAACAACTAATCACTAGCACAAGTATGAATAAGTAAATACAAGCTAGTGATTTGGAGAATGCAAACCACTGAGAAGATGTACACAAGGTTGACACGGTGATTTTTCTCCCGAGGTTCACTTGGTCGCCACCAAGCTAGTCCCTGTTATATCGGCTCACTCACTTGGAGGTTTACGACTTTTTACAGGCCTCACTCGCCTAACCCCCTCAAGGGTTGCCGCCTAACCAACACAAGATGAGGGCACTCAACGATACCTTCAACTAGAGTTGCTCTTCGCGTCTCCCGCGGGGCGAGCACAATGCCCCTCACAAAGCACTTCTCCGGAGCCACGCACAAGCTTCTTGCGTGCTTCGACGGAGCCACAACCACCAAGCCATCTAGGAGGTGGCAACCTCCAAGAGTAACAAGCACCACCGGCTTGCAACACGATCACCTAGTGCCACACGAAGCTATCTCTCAAAGCAATGCACTAGTAATCGCTCTTTCACACAATCAGATGAACTCTATCAAGTGTGTGTGAGTTAGAGGGCTCCCAAGCACACCAACACAAGCCACAAAGGCCCTAGGGTGCTCCACAACCGACCAAGGGAAGCCACCAAGTCTACTTATAGAGGGAGGGGAAAAACTAGCCATTTCCCCCTCTCTAACGGCTCTCTGGATGGCTCCGGACGCTAGGGTCCGGACCAATACAGACGTGTCCGGACCTTTAGAGACGCACTGCGTCCGAACTGCTACAGTGCATCCGGACCAGTACAGTCCGCACGGAAACGTCCGTATCTCTTAGCTCCGAACTCCGATTTCGATGATCTTGGACTTTTTGGAAAGCTAACTCAGAGGCCTACATCCCTCATATCCGTTTGATCCATATCACAATGAATAAAAGCAGTATTTCATTCCAAGATCTTCTCTAGTGTTAGGAGCATACCGAAAAATATTTTCTCTTCTCCGAGTTGATTCAACTCAACTCGAACACCTTCTCCTTTGCAAATGTGCCAACACCACCAAGTGTACAACACCATGTGCATGTGTGTTAGCATTTTCACAATTTTTTTCAAAGGATTTTCACTTGCTCTCACCACGCCACTCGATCCTAATGTGTCGCAATGTTAGATCGCTCATGTGGCACTATATGACCGATATGCAAATAAGTTTGCCCCTCTTGATAGTATAGCCATCTATCCTAAACCCAGTCATATACTTCTCTACACACCTATGACCGGTGAAATGAAATGCCCTATAAGATATACCTTTGCCTTGCGCATTCCATTCCATCTCCTTCTCCAATGTTGATGCAACACATGCACCAACCTATCACCAAATGATATGATCCACTTCATCTCATCACGTGACCGTATTGGTTCATCGACCTTGACCTCACTTGCTCTTCACCGTTGCATTGATCCATCGGCGCCAAGCATCACTCACTTTCCCTTCACACTTGCAACCAGTCCATCAAGCCGAGCCTCATCTTGATCTTCTCCATCTTGATCACATGACTCCATGTCATGTCTCATGTGCAATAAGCTCCTTCATCACACAATTACCTATGAACTAATCTCCTGTGTATATATCACTTCAAACACATATTAGTCCACCTAAGTTGTCACTCAATTATCAAAATCACACAAGAACCTTTCAACAACAAGTTTAATCTCTTGTGTGTGTAGGTGAACTACAAGACCAGTGCAAGTCATTGGGTGATAGATAGTGGATGCACTCAACATATGACCGGTGACCCTCGGATGTTCACATCATTGGAAGAAGATGTCAACAACCAAGACAAGATTACATTTGGGGACAACTCAAAGGGAAAGGTCAAAGGACTTGGAAAAGTGGCAATCTCAAATGATAACTCAATATCAAATGTCTTGCTAGTTGCATCATTAAGCTTCAACTTACTCTCGGTTGGCCAATTGTGTGATCTTGGCTTCCAATGCCTATTCACTCCAAATGAAGTTATTGTGTCCAAGATTGATGATAGTAAAGTCATATTCAAGGGCTTTCGACACAAAAACCTCTATCTTGTGGATTTCTCATCAAATGATTCCAATCTCCAAACATGCTTGTTCACTAAGTCATCTCTTGGTTGGTTGTGGCATAGAAGGCTAGCCCATGTTGGAATGTCTACTCTCAAGAAGCTATTGAAGAAGGAAATGGTTAGAGGCATCAAGAATGTTGTGTTTGAAAAGGATAAGCTTTGTAGTGCATGTCAAGCCGGCAAGCAAGTTGCCAACACTCACCCCCACAAAGCATTCATGTCAACATCAAGAGTTCTTGAGCTACTACACATGGATTTGTTTGGACCTACAACATATGCTAGTTTGGGTGGCAACCTCTTTTGTCTTGTGATAGTGGATGATTATTCAAGATATACATGGGTGTTCTTTCTTCATGACAAAGGGGAAGCCACAAGCTCATTCAAGAAGTTTGCCAAGAGAGCCCAAAATGAGTTATATGTAGAGATCAAGAAAATAAGAAGTGACATTGGCACCGAGTTTATCAACACAAAGATTGAAGATTATTGTGATGAAGTTGGGATCAAGCATGAAGTGTCCGCTACATATACACCTCAACAAAATGGAGTGGTTGAGAGGAAGAACCAGACATTGATTACACTTGCAAGAACCATGCTAGATGAGTACAACACCCCGGAGAAGGTTTTGGGTCGAAGCTATCAACATCGCATGCTATGCTTCAAATAGATTGTTCATCCAAAGATTCTTGAAGAAGACACCATATGAGTTACTCAATGGGAAGAAGCCGGATGTATCATTCTTTAGGGTGTTTGGGTGCAAGGTTTACATCTACAAGAAGCATCAACATCTAGGGAAGTTTCAAAGAAGATGTGATATTGGCTTCCTAGTTGGTTATTCTTTGAAATCCAAAGCATACCATGTATTTAACCAAGCCACCAGGTTAGTTGAAGAAATGTATGACTTGGAATTTGATGAGACTAATGGCTCCCAAGGAGCAAATGAAAATCTTGATGATGTAGGTGATGAACCATTGAGGAAGGCTAGAAGAACATGCCTACCGGTGCAATCAACCCCAAAGAAGAAGACCAAGTGGTGATAGAAGTTGAAGATAATGCAAATGCTCAACCTTCTACATCACAAGAGCCTCAAGATGATGATGATAAAGTGAGGGAAACAAATGAAGATATCTTCATCCCTCAAGCTCAAGTAGAGGCTCAAGCTCAAGATGTTGATGCACCTACACCTTCTCCTCAAGTGGTTGATAAAAGATCCACACCCATACTCCAATCACATCCACAAGAACTCATCATTGGGAGTCCTTCAAGGGGAGTAATGATTCGGTCCCAAAAGATTGCTTCATTTATTGAACATCACTCTTTTGTTTCTTGTGTTGAGCCTACTTGTGTAGAGGAAGCGCTTGAGAATCCAGATTGGGTGAATGCCATGCATGAAGAATTAAACAACTTCACCCGCAATCAAGTGTGGACTCTAGAAAAAAAGCCACAAGATGCAAGAGTGATAGGAATCAAGTGGGTGTTCCGCAACAAGCAAGATGATCAAGGTCAAGTCGTTAGAAACAAGGCAAGGCTAGTTGCAAAGGGGTTCTCCCAAGTTGAAGGCTTGCATTTTGGGGAGACCTTTGCACCGGTTGCAAGACTTGAAGCCATTCGTATCCTCCTTTCATATGCATCGCATCATGACATGAAACTATATCAAATGGATGTGAAAAGTGCATTCTTAAATGGCTTCATAAATGAACTAGTCTATGTCAACCAACCTCCCGGTTTTGAGGACCCTAGATATCCTAACCATGTTTATAGGTTGTCCAAGGTGCTATATGGGCTAAAGCAAGCCCCTAGAGCTTGGTATGAGCGTCTTCGGAACTTCCTCTTCAAGAAGGGATTCACTATTGGGAAGGTTGATACAACACTATTCACCAAAAAGCTAGATGGGGATATCTTCATTTGTCAAGTGTATGTTGATGATATTATCTTTGGCTCGACGAATGAAGATTATTGCAAGGAGTTTGGTGACTTGATGTCAAAGGAATTTGAGATGTCCATGATTGGAGAGCTTACTTTCTTCCTTGGGTTTCAAGTGAAGCAATTGAGAGAAGGCACATTTGTATCACAAGAGAAGTATACCAATGATGTGCTAAAGAAGTTCAAGATGGAAGATTGTAAACCAATCAAGACCCCAATGCCTACAAATGGACACCTCGACCTTGATGAGGACGGTAAATCTATTGATCAAACTCTCTACCGTTCTATGTGTTGACACCATTTTTTGGCACATGTCAATATGATTTAAGGATTGTGCCGATCGGCAAAAGAGTAATTGTCGTTCCTTATCGGTATTGGGATATTACCAGTCAGATTGCCGATAAAGGCAAGAGTATTGTTGATGCAGACAGGGACTTGTTGCCGATTGAGGTAGGAAGACATTGTTGATGAAGGCAAGGGGATGTTGCCGATAGAGACATGCATGTTGCCGACAGAAAGAACATTGCCGATAAGAACCAAAGCTCATTACCGATGTGATGAAAACAGCAATGTTGCTGATGAAGGCAAGATGTTGCCGATGAGGGCAAGGAAGCGTTGTCGATGAGAGCCAAAGCCTGTTGCTGATAGAGAGAATATTGCCAATGAAGACGGAAAGCTGCCGATGAATGGTAGATGCTGCCGATGGAAGCAGGATGACATGGCTAACGTGAGCATACAGTTGCCGATGACGCTAAAAGGAAGTTGCGGATCGGAAGGATATGTCGATGGAAAGTTTCATCGGAGAGGAGACATAAGGAAACTGGTGATCTTATACCAGTATTGTTATAGAAGTTTGAGTCCGACTCTTGCACGAGTCGTTTGTTTCCTTAAAAATAGAGGTGTTTGTTTAGGAAAATATTATTGTTATTTGGGTCCGACTCCTGCGCAAGTCAGTTATTTCCTTTAAAATAGGAGTTTGTTTTGTTTAGGAAAGGTACGAGTCGCGTCTGTCTACAACTCCTATTGCCGGAGTATAAATATGTACCTAGGGGCCGCGTGTAAAAGATATAATCAATCATACATCAAACAAATCAATTACTCTTATTTTCTTCTACCGCAATTTACCCTTTTATTGCATTAGCCTTAGTTTATCTACGAGTTCTTCAAGCTTCGATGGGCTGCATCTCCTTGATCTCCGTCAAACCCTTGCAAGTTCCGCGTGGGAGTAATCTGAGCCTTGACATCTAGGCGCATCGCTGTTGTCTCATTCAGCTCTGCTCTAGTTATCTTGATCAAGTCTGAGTCTTGGCATCCGGGCGTATCGCCGTTGTCTCGTTCAGATCTTGTTCTAGTTATCGTCCTTGTCGATTAACTGGTCAAATCGACTGGCACACCTTTGGATATCGAATTTGGGTAATAGCCCGAGGTGTTCGCAGATCCTGACGCTTTTTGTGTCAACACTATGATTGGTAGTTTGTTGTATCTTACCGCATCTAGGCCCGACATCATGTTTAGTGTGTGCATGTGCGCTAGATTTCAAGCTAAACCTAAGGAAGCTCACCTAAGTGCCGTAAAAATAATCCTTAGATACATAAAGCACACCCCAAGCATTGACCTTTGGTATCCCAAAGGAGCTACTTTTCAACTAGTGGGCTACTCCGATTCGGATTATGCCGGTTGCAAAGTTGATAGGAAGAGTACCTCCGGAGGTTGCCATTTGCTTGGAAGATCACTTGTCTCATGGTCATCTAAGAAACAAAATAGTGTGGCCTTGTCTACCGCGGAAGCGGAATACATAGCCGCCGGAGCTTGTTGTGCACAAATTCTATGCATGAAACAAACTCTTCTAGACTATGGTGTTGAACTTAAAAGTGTACCACTTCTTTGTGATAATGAAAGTGTGGTAAAACTTGCAAACAATCTGTTCAACACTCCCGCACTAAGCACATTGATATTCGTCATCACTTTCTAAGGGATCATGTTTCAAAGAAAGATATCTCCCTAATTGGTGTAAGAAGTGAAGATCAATTGGCGGATATCTTCACAAAACCTCTTCATGAAGTGACCTTTTGTAGGTTGAGAAGTGAACTAAATGTGCTTGATCTAAGTAACTTCACTAAAAGATGATCTTGTGTTGGTACCTTGCATTCATGTTTAAATTATGCATGTGCACATAGGCTTGTCTAACTCGGTTAAGATAATCGCCCTCAAGCGTGTGAAGAAGCTTAATCGAGGTTTAAACTTGGCAAGCAACTAGATTCAAATTCAAGAATTGCATTGCATATGCATGTTTGTTGCTTGATCGTTCTTTTTCGATTAAGTTTAAGCACCCTCTTAGTTCGTCCATATTAGGGGAGCATTCCACGCTCAAGTTGTTACTATACCCCAACTAATGGCCTTACGGTGCTTCTCGCCCTCTTTCATTGACCTATTTTCTTAAAACACGCTATGCCAAAGGCTAAATATTTGAAAAACCATGAGGGTTTGAGTGATGGTTCTCACACTATGTCCAACAAGTGTTTATTCGAGTCTCTTTTGTGTTGGAACTAGTATGGGAGAGAGCAAAGGGAGAGATAGGAAAATTTCAGTGCAATTCTGGCTTCGGATCAACCTCCGGACACTATCTCTTCTCCGGTCCGGACACTCAGTGGCGTCCAGACCCTCCCTGTTCTGTGCTCCGGTCGCGTAGTTCGGACGCGTGATTTCTGCCGTCCGGACTAATGCGTTTGCGTTCGGTCTGACCCCTCCCACTATGCATTCTCCCGCATAGTGGATCCGGACGCTCATGTTCCTAGCGTCCGCACCCACTTTTGCGTCCGGCTGTTTTTACACAGAGAGCATGTCATTCAAATTTGGACCCTCTGGCATCTGGTGTCACGCGTCCGGACACCAGATAGCGTCCGGAGTCCGGGCAGTTTGTCGTTTACCCTTTCAGGTGTTCACCCTCTTCTGTCACTCATTCTTTTCGTAACCGTACAGCGTCGTCGCCGCCGTCTCGCCACTCGCGCTGCCATCCCTCCACCGCTAACAAGCCTCGTCGCCGGTGAGCCCCATAGGCCCGCGTGCACTCCTCTATGTGCCCGCGCCCTGCTCTCTGCGTGCTCTCGTGCGCCTCCCACACATCATGCGCACTGCCGCCGCCACTCGCTCGCCACGCGCCGCCGCCCCTGCTCGTTGTGCGCCATCGTGCTCTGCTCACACCAGACCTCCCCTCCTCCCTGCCACCTCAGCCAAGCAGAGAACCCCACCCCCCTCCCCCCCCATCCTAGGATTCTCTTTGAACCCTAGTTATCCCCTTGTCACCACCCTCACCACAGCAAGTGCACCCCCTAGGGTTCCCCTACTACTACCCTCCCTAGGGTTTCCTTCTCAGCTTGTCGATCGCGCGTTTCAGCCATCGATGGATCGTTGTTCGTGGTGTCCCGATCCGAGTCCCAACTTGCATTGGATCGTCGCTTCTCGGCTGGCAGTTTTCATTCTCACTTATCTATATTGCTTTCTTCCATAGGCTTTTCGCACCCCTAGTCTATATACATTTGCTTATATATTTCCTATCTATTCTATCTTGTGGCAGTCGGGTCAGTTGTAGTGACAGAAAACTCGAGGCAAAGCCCGCGAGTATGGATTGAGGCAAAGCCTCTCGAGCGTGTCAGTGGCATACATGCCTCCTATAGTGACAGTGGTTTCTTCAGTCAGAGGCAATGATTGAGCTTGTCAGTGGTTTTCTCAGTTGATAGTCAGTGGCAGTGGCATCTTGGGCCTCTTTCAGCTGGTTTGATTGATTGATCACTATGGCTAGGGTGAATAACGTCGGAGGTGGTCCCGGTGATGATGAGCCGCCTTGCCCTCGCCCTTCCACCGCTCAACAGAAGGGGAAGGCCAAGGCAAAGGCTCCAAGAAAGAAGCGGAAGCTTCTGGACAGAGACGCTCTAGCAGGGATAGCGGTAGTTGAGGCCGCTGACAGGGCAGAGCGTGGTGCTGGGCTTCACATTAGCACCCGCACTCGTACTCCTACTACCACAACTCAGTAGCCACAGTCCTCACAGCCACTGGCAGCGACCGCTGTGGCAGCTCAGTCTTCACAGGCAGCAGAGGCAGCTACAGAGACAGCTCAGCCGACTCCTCCCCTCAGACGGTCTACACACGCCCGCGTCGAGGTTGCTTCTCGCCTTGAGGGTCCTTGCCATGGCGACAGAGTTCCAAGAGCAGTTCCACCACCACCGTCTCTTCACGGGCCCCTAGTGATGCCTGTGCACCTCGACCTCAGCCTGGCTACTACTCAGTAGGTGTGTGAGCTACGGATGATTGAGCTGGAGGCTTGGTGTCCTGTTGACCGCCACCCAGACGCTCCTCCATTTTGGTGGCACCCTCGCCACAAGGATTTCTACAATGCAGCACGCACCATGAGGATACAGCTGTGACCCCACCGAGTGTGCCCTCTCGAGCACATCTTGCAGACCGGTGGAGAGGTGCTTTGACCTCTGCTCACGTACCTTCCCGGGCTGGCAGACCTCCTAGGCCCCTCGGGGAACTACGTCGAGCACTGGGTCAGGGAGTTCTACGCGTCCCTTTGGATTGACCCTAACCACGAGTTCCTTCAGTACACGTTCAGAGGGGAGCGCTACCGGATGTATCTGTCAGCTCTCAGAGAGTGTCTCCACCTCACCCAGTACGAGCTCAGACTTCACCAGCAGTGCTTCGGAGAGTGTGACCCCCACGCCGGGCTATTGGAGGCACTACACCAGTAGTCGACCACGTCTCCCCGTGTTTCCGTCAGCCGTTCGGTCCCGGTGCCCGTTGAATTCCTGGCGAGTTGTTCTCTCACGTTCGTCTCCTTAATGACGTGTTAAGGCGCACTCTTCTACCTAGCACCAGTTACCGTGACGCGCTCACGAACCTACAGCAGTACCTCCTGGCAGCTATTGTGAGGTAAACACCGTTTGATATCGCTGATTTCATAGTGTGTGAGATGGAGGACACTATTGCATATGGGATTGTATCTCGGAGGCAGTTGCCCTATGGACACTGGATTAGCTCATTGTTGGTTCTTTCACTTTGCAGTCACCCAGCGATCAGCCGAGAGCTCGTTGACTCACCTTCTGTGTTCCCGATCTACAAGATGAGTGTTGTGATCGACGGTCGACGAGGAAGTAGAGTCCTCAGGGTTATTCGCAGAGCTGTCCCACCTAGAGAGATGGATGAGGTTGACGCCTAGGACGAGGCGATGCGTGCAGTAGCACAAGCCGAGCTTGCTGGCCTTGACCGACAGGAGGACTTGGATCAGGGCACTGAGCCGATCCCCTCAGACAGTGACGACGACGACTACCGTCCAGCAGCAGCTCACGACGCCGAGGCTAGTCCCTCCAGTATAGCACCTCCACCAGCACCGGCTGACCCTGTTCTTCTCCGCGTGCTAGACAGGCTCGACGCGTCCTAGCAATCGATGGTTGCGATGATGGGCCAAGTTCAGGCCCGGTAGGTCAGTTCCAGGAGTAGTTGCTAGCGTCTCAGGCCCAGACTTTTCAGTTCATGACGTATATCCTACAGCACACTGGAGCTCCTCCTCCTCCGTACCTTCAGAGGCCTCCTCTCCAGTTTCAGCTTGGTCCGCCTCAGTTTGGACAGTTTCCTGGACCATCAGCTCAATCTTCTCTTGGACAGCGCCCAGGGTTTTCACCTCAGCCACCTCCACCTGGAGTGCCCTACTACGTCCAGCACTCGGCACCCTCGTCTTCATACTACACATCTCCAGTGGTCTCCACTGCTCAGTACTTGGGTTGGCCGGATACACCTCCAGGACAGTCTCAACCAGCGACTCCCACTCTAGCTATACCGTCCTCTGGTGGACTTCGGAGTGTGAGTCCTTCAGCTCAGTTTTAGTCTCTAGTCAGACAGGTCACACAGTGGTTTGACTCAGTGTGGCAGACGACACCGTTCACGCCGATTACTACAGGGTTTATCCCTTACTCAGCGTCTGCTGGGCTTGGTACTTCAGTGCGTGACTTCTCGGCTAGCTACAGTGCCCTCACCGGCCTTGCTAGTCCTACAGACTACCAGCCCTCTCCGCTGAAGCCCCCACCACAGACTAGAGGTACCTTTCCCTCCTAAGTGGCTTCGTCAGAGCTTGCACCTCAGGACCCGCCTGCTACAGACACTACTACTCCAGTGGTTCAGTCTGTCGAGATAAAAGCGGCTAGTGATCCCTAGGGATAGACCGTTCAGGTTTCAGTGTCAGAGACACCACTCACAGTCCCTGCTCCTGAGTCCGAGGTTTGCTCCTTCAGTGCCAGCTCCAGCTCCAGACCTACCTAGTACAGAGGCATAGGCACAGGCTGAGTCAGTAGTCCCAGAGCTCCAGCAGCCAGATCCACTAGCAGAGTCAGTGGTGGACGCTACAGCTTCTACTTCTGCGGCCACTGCTCCTGTGACAGCTATTTCTCCTCCGCCAGCTCCAGCTTCAGCGGGTCAAAGTGCTGATAGCGACTCCAGTCCAGACTACGAGCAGTTCGACCTCCGCCCTCGTGCTCGTGACCCGGGTGCTCCTCCTGCGCCCGACGCTTAGTTTTTGGTGCTTTGTCGCCAAAGGGGGAGAGAGCGAGAGTATGCTAGTGATAGGGGGAGTTGAGTGAGAGATTTGGTTCTTTTGATGTGTTACCTTTCTCATCTCATGTACTTGCACTCGATTCATATCTTTAGTACATGTTGTGGCTTGGTTTACTTAAGCATGTACTATTCATTCTTATTCACTAACCCATGCTTAGATAAGCCAAGTCACTTGAAAACCTAAAATAAAACTCTCTTATCATACTCTATGGTGTATTGTCATCAATCACCAAAAAGGGGGAGATTGAAAGAATTTAGGCCCCTAGTGTTTCGGTGATTAATGACAATGCAAGATTACTATGACTAACATGTGTTTTGTAGAGGCAATAAGAAAGTTAGATCATGGTAATGGATGGTTATTTGGGCTATCATGGTATTCGTGCCCCTTAATGGAATCGTTTCGGTTTTCAAAGGATTGGCGACAAGGTTGAAGCTTAGACTAGGTCTAAGTGTCGTTTGGAGTTGAGAGACACTTAGAGTAGTTTAGCATCCTTATTTTTCCTTTGGTCGTACTATTAAGAGGGGTATTATCTAGTAGCTTGACCTAGGAGAGGCTATGTGTTTAGGTGTGATGCACACTTGTCAAACTAAGAAACTATAGAAATAGTCCTTGGACCAAGTAGAGCAACTTCCATATTGGAAGTATGCTGATCAGACTTGAAAAGGAGCTCCGGACGCTAGTGAAACCCAGGGTCCGGACCATTGGTTGTGCGTCCGGATCCCTAGGGTTAGCTCTGATTTATCAGAGCGTCTGGACGTGGTGAATAGTGCAGGGTCTGGACTGTAGGTTGCTTCCGGACTCTACACAGAGAGCTCCAGAATCCTAGAATCGATCCGGACGATGTCCGGTGTGTAGCGTCCGGACTGCAGGGTGTGTTCGGACTCTACACAGAGAGTTCCAGAGAGCGGATTTTGATCCGGATGCGGTCCGGAGTCTTGCGTCCGGACCTTGTTTAGTGTCCTGACAGCAGGCACTTGTGAATTGAGTACAGGAAAGTGAGGGTGTCGGGACGCATGCGTGTTGGTCCGGATCCCACCCTATTGTCAGCGTCCGGAGTGACGCAGAGAAGTTGTTTTTGCCTCTAACGGCTAGGGGCTTGCTTGTGGGGTATTTATACTTCCCCATCGGCCCCATGGAGGCTCTCTTTCCCATTCCAATTGCTGAGAAATTCTTGTTAGAGTGCAAGAAGTGCAAGAGCCCTAGTGAGAGAGTGAATTGCCATTCCATGTGTTGATTCTCACTAGTTGCTTAGAGTTAGCAAGTGTGCATCCATTCAATCACTAGACTAGCCTTGGTAAAGTGAGAGTTAGTGCTTGTTACTCTTGGTGATCGACATCACCTAGATGGCTTCATGGAGGTTTGCTTCGGTGGTGTTCCTTGTGGATGACCCAAGTTCGATTGTGATCATTTTTGGGTGATTTACCGAGCCGGAGTGGCAAAGAATTAGCCCATAGAGAGCACTTAGTCCTTGCGCAAACTAAGGGGGAGCGATACCATGCACGATGCTCCAACGAGGACTAGGGGGAGTGTCGATTCCTCGATACCTCGGCAAAAAGTCGCCGTGTCAATTTCCTTTGCCCCTACTCCTTACTTATTGCAATTACATTCAAGCATTACTTTCCGCATTCCTTTCTTGTTGCTTAACTATAATTGCATAGGGCTTTACCGCTTTCATTGCCATGTCTTGTTTGTGTAGCTAGGACACACATGGGAAAGCACTAGGGGGTTAATTGGCTCTTGGTAGGTTTAATTCTTGCTTAGAAATTTAAAAGAGCCCAATCCACCCCCCCTTCTTGGGCATCTTGATCCTTTCACTGCTCAAGGCGGTGGCCCTTCTCCATAGCCCGGGTCGCCAAGTGGCCCTCCTTCACAGTCCGGCTGGCCAGGATGGTAGTAGGTACCGTTCATTTGTCTCTTTTCATGTTCCTCGGACTTGTATTGGACTTAGACTTGTGACATATTCATATCTATGTGATGTATGTGATGGATTGTGGACTCTATGTGATGGATTATGGACGATATATGTGTATGTGATGTATTATTGACGATATATGTGTGTGTGATGGATTATGGATGATTGTTGACGTCAAAAATGGGTTTCGGCATCAACACCGCGCAAGGCCTCCAGAGACCATGCAGCAGTAGGGTCTTGATCTCCTAAACCTCTCAAATGGCAAGGCCACTTTGGTTGATTGATCTCAAGCATGCTAGTCAATTTGACCTACAATTGACAATATAAACTGTCAAATTAGGAAATCTACCAGTTGTTGCTAGACAGTTCCATGAATATGAGGCTCTCAGATAGCCGATTGGTCAAAGGAAATTGACTAGAGAGTCAACGACTAGCATTGTAAAGCATGATAACAAGATGCAAACGACTATTCATGGTATATCCTCATTAAAGCATATAATCAGCCGATTTCATCGATGCATATAGTAAGGATGAGATACATGCAACATTTACCGACCCAAACTATCAAACCTAATAAGTATATCAGATAAAGATTAACCATCAACAGAGGTGTGTTCCCCTGCAGCCATGATGACAATTAACTTGATAACTTAGCTTACTCACTAGCATTGGGGTGTTTTCATGTAGACATAAAAATAAACAAGCTAAGTCACGTTCAATACACTTAATAGATCTAATCATGTTGAAATAGTAAAAGCACATGTATCGAATGAATAAAGTGCAACCAAATCGGCTATTTCAGCCGATATGGGGTCCATGAAGCGTGAACAAGATCCATAAGCCTAGTCACAAATGGATCTAAGATTAGGCAGACGTAACCCAACACACTTGGCAGTGGGGTCCAGTAGATGCAGTCGTACCAAGTATGTTAAGACAAATCCATCGACTCTCAAACCAATCTGATAACCAAACATATGTCTTGAACCCACAACATGTAACAATCACAATCAATAGATTAGCCAATAGGATCCTAGATCTATAGCTTTGATGTCTATAAGAATGAAAGCGTACAAAACAATAGATCTAGATGGAGTTAAAGCACGTGCCAATCCGTTGATTGAGATTGGGAAAGATATTGTTGCAATAAATAAGCAATGCATCCCAATCAATATTGATAACTTAATGAATCTATTAGATCGCCAATCTAATAGAGCCGATAACTAGCTCGAAACAATGACTCATGTGAGATTGAAGCAATGCAGCCCCATGAAACACATATTCAAACTGATAACTAGCTCAGATCGAGCTTGCACGAGTTACACAATACAACCGTACAAACAAGACATGAACCAAGGCTAGACTTACAAGCAAACTGGAGGTCGGTCTAGTCGATGCAACCCTGTTCATCAAAGGTTCACTGAAATCTGCTCTACTCCTACTCCTAGGGTTTTGGCCGGTGACCAAAAGGTTGTATGTTGATTGATTGGATGTCATGTACCATTCTCTAGGCCTTGCTATTTATAGACCATAGCATGTAACCTAATCGGTCGTACATAAGTCCTAAGAATAAGGAAACGAAAGTAACTTGGGCCTCAATCCTTTACCATGCCAAAACTGACGTGCACGTTCTGTTGTAGCTAGCAAAAATATCCTCTTGTGTGATCTCGACGATTAGTTACCTTAGTCGATTCATCGGGTCCATCCAAATAACGCTCCTAAAGGTCTGCCACGAAGGCCCATATGCATATATCTAGTCGCGCCAAAATATGGTGTCAACACATGCTCCCCAATTTTGGGATAAAATTTTTTTTATCCCAAAATTGTCTGGAAATTCCAAAGGTTGCACCGCCATCCGAGTGCTTCCCGATCTTGTAATTCATTCTGGAAATCCAAAGGCCTCCAACATCCGATCGCCTTCCTTCAAAATATCTTTTACTGTTGAACTCGAAAGGCCGACTCTTTGGTATTCCTCATTAACTGCCATGTGGTAGCGTGCCTCTGAGGAGCCCTTTCACATCCCAGAGAATCTTTATAAGTCACAAGCCGTCCCCCGGGTTTACCACACCATTATCACCATTTTGCACTGTTCGCCCAATTTTGCTCTGTAGCATTTTCTGGTCCTCCCAAGAAACCAACAAGAAAACCCCAATGGCAGGAGGCGATCGTCACGACAAATGCCCAGCGAGCAAGGTCTCAGTCGAAGACCTCCCTTTGCGCCAATGCCTCCACGTGATGCGGTGAGTTGATTTTCTGTACCCGTATTTGGAAGTCCTCATCGCTCAATCTTCTAATATCCGCACAGTATGGTCATCAATGGCAGCAACCACCGTATCAGCCTCGCAACTGGCGATCCTCTTCCACTTCCTAGGCCTACGGAGGGTGGCCCTTCAGGTGCTCTAGCATCTCCGTCCAGCTCCAACTCTAGCACCGCTTCTTTTGCCTCTAATCCCATAGAGGAGGAGCTCCGCCAGTTCCAGGAGACCCGTGAGCTTCTCTTAGAAGACACCAAAGAAGAGAACCACCCCAAAGAGGTGGTTGAGGCGCAGCAGGTGGCCTCGAATGCCGCTGGGGATGAGCTCACCGAGGC
>CM039140.1:13852787-13871041 GCA_022036555.1 Microstegium vimineum | reverse complement strand
AAAAAATAAACTTTGCTAACCCACGTTCATTTACACTTAATGTTTAATCATTTTTGAAATAGTAAAAGCACATGTATCGAATGAAAAACGAAACCCAAAACCCGGCTATTTCACCCGATAGGGGGCCCATGAACTGTAAACCCAAGACCCATAACCCTTTCAAAGTTTTTGTTGGGTTATGTCTGCCTAATCTTAGATCCAAAATCACAATCTTTTGATTAGTTGATAGGATTTTTGATCTATAGCTTTGACGTGTAAAAAATGAAAGCTAAAAAAACAATAGATCTAATGGGTTAAAGCAGGGGCCCCCAACCCGTTGATTGAGTTTGGGGGAAGTTATTTTTTGCAAAAAATAAAAAATTTGCGAAATAAAAAAATATCGGAAAAATTAATGAATCTATTAGATCCCCAAATCAATAGACCCAATAATAGCTTGAAACAATGATCTTTTTAGATTAAAGGAAATTTGCGGGCCCCATGAAACTTTGGTTAAAACCGATAACTAGCTTAGGTCGATCTTGCACGAGTTACAAAATTACGTCGTACAACGAGACATAAACCCAAGGCTAGACTTACAAGAAAAACTGGAGGTCGATTGGTCGATGCAGCCCTGTCCCCCCCGAAGGTTCATCGAAATCTCTAATCCAAATTCCCTAGGCCTTCCCTTTTTATAGACCATAACATGTAACCTAATCGACCGTACATAAGTCCTAAGAATAAGAAAAGAAAGTAACTTGGGCCTCAACCCTTTACCATGTCAAAACCGACGTACATGTTCTGTTTAACCGACCAAAAATCCTCTTGGGGTTGATCTTGATGAGTGCCCCCTTAAAACCCCCGATTCTTTGGGTCCACCAAATGATGCTGTGAAGGCCTGCCACGGGGGCCCCATATGCATAATCTAGTCGCGTCAAAATACGGTGTGAACAATGATATATTTTTTATGATGAATTGTGAAGGGTGGATTTTTAAGTTATATGTGATTTGAATAAAAAGGATTTTTTCTCTATTTTTTGGAAAAAAAAAAAAACAAAAAAAAAGCATTTTTTTTTTCTTTGAGCTTTTTGTCGAGTGGTTGGCCCAAAACATTCGGCAAAGCTAGCCACCAGAGAACTAGTTTAAAACTAGATTTGCCGAGTTTCTATGGCCATGACACTCGACAAAGAAAGTTTTTTTAAAAAAAAAATTCTTTGCCGAATGCCAGGTCCCAGGAACTCGGTAATTTTTTTCTAAAAAAAATAAAAAACTTTCTTTGTCGAGTGTCAGCCACGTCAGTACTCGGCAAAGACACTGTCAGGGTTGATGGACGAGTTTTTTTTGCCGAGTGCTGACCTGACACTCAGCAAATCATTTGACGAGTGTCCGATATCTGGTACTTGCGGCAAAGAAGTTTTTGCCAAGAGGATCTTTGTTGAGTGTGGCACTCGGCAAAGCGTCGGCAGAGTGCCGCACTCGACAAAGCGGCTGATTCCTGTAGTGACTACTGGCATGACGCGAGGGTCAGGTAGTTCGAGTATCGTCCTTGATAGACTATCAAGAATATTACAATGATCAAGAGATTCCAGGAGAAATGTTATGTTTATGGCAATGTGTCTGGGATAGAAATTCTTTCCATTGTCACGAGAGCGAGAGGAATGTAGGAAGGGCAAAACTAAAGCATCGATGGAATTAAAATTTTATGTTGTGGTGCTCCATAATATATTTATATAGAGTTTCATAGTTTAATTGTGTGTTTAATGCTTGAAACTAAATTATAAGTGCACGAATACATGTATTACCAACGAAGAATAGACATTTGAATACCTAATCTAATTGTAATACCAAAATAAACAATACCCAAATCACTAAAAAAAGTATCTTTAGTCCCGATTGGTAAAGGGTGCAGCGCCGTGGCCCCCCGGCTGCCCCTGGCGCACCCTTTAGTCCTGGTTGGTATTACCAATCGGGGCGCTAAAGGTCTGGTTTAGTCCCGGGCCTAAGAACAGGGACTAAAGGTGGGACATTTAGTTTCGAATCCTTAATCCTGGTTTAGGCACTGGGGCTAAAGGCCATTTTCCACCCGGGTTAAAAACCCTTCGTGTAGCAGTGACTGCCCCATCCATGTGGCAACCTGATCTTGATGTGCGGTTTCAGCGGCCGATCGAACAACCAACACTACTACAGATTCGAACATCATTGTCGGCCCATCACTGTCAGGTCTGCCAAAACCGGCAGTGATAAATCTTCACTGCCGGTTCTATGCCGAACCGGCAGTGAAACTCATCATCACTACCGGTTCGTGGCTTGAACCGACAGTGAAGCTTCACTGCCCTTTCACTGCCGGTTCCAGCCACGAACCGGCACTGAAGCTCATCATCACTGCCGGTTCGTGGCTGGAACCGGCAGTGATAACCTGGACACTTTCACTGTCAGTTCCAACCACGAACCGCCACTGATGATGAGCATCACTGTCGGTTCGTGGCTGAAACCGCAAGTGATGTACCTGGACATTGATTTTTTTTATTTTTGTAAACGACCTCGGAAGGAAAAACTTTCTATATGAAAGTTGTAGATCTCGAAAAGTTATGAAACTCTGTAGTTGGCAACCTTTTCATTTGAAATCATCTTGTCATCAAAAACTACGTTCGAATGTGTCAAATTTGAAATTCAAAATTTTGTCAACGACCTCGGATTGAAAAACTTTCTACATAAAAGTTGTAGATCTCGAAAAGTTATGAAACTTTGTAGTTTATAACTTTTTCATTTGAATTCGTTTAGTGGCTCAAACGATCAATTTGCACTCGGTTTAGTATAGAATGAGGTGAACTAAAACCAAATCTAGACACAAGTAAGTCATGGATGGAGTGGTAGAGGAGGGATCATGTGAGACTGAGGTTGTGGGTTCGAATCCCCGCTGGAGTGCGTCGACTTACGACAGTTGATTTGGGGGCCTCTCCCAAAATTTAAATCTTTTTTTCTATTTTTAAAAGGCGATTTTTTCTGGATATCCATCACTGTCGGTTCGTAACGAACTAGCCTCATCACTGCCTATTTAGTTATGCCGCTTCAAAATCTCGGTTCGTAACGAACTAGCCTCATCACTGCCTATTTAGTTATGCCGCTTCAAAATCTAGCAGTGATGTAGGGTTTTGAACCGGCAGCGATGTAGTGATCTGTAAGTAGTGCAGGTCAGCGTTCAGCCTTGCTCTATCTACAGTTTGGACGGGATCTTCGTTTCAACTAGGTATTGCCCCGCGCTTCGCTGCGGGTTGATGGTTTTCTTGGCTACTATAAACACGCATCACACAAATAACGAAAAATACAGATATAATTCGGCAAACAGGAACCTTCCGTTGTCACATCATTCTACTATATCAAAAGGGACAGAAGGAACATACATTGTTTTTGTCGAGTGACAAACAATGAAATAAGAGATTTGAACAATCAAATTACATTTGATTGGTAGTTTTCACATGTGGAAGTAGGGGCTTCGTGGATGAAGCTGATCCTTTGTCGAGTGCATTCCTTCATAAATTTCTGCATAATCATATCAACTATTGCAGTATTAGGACTATTAAGACATAAAAATCTGAACATCGCTTCGGAAATTGTAGGTATCATTATTGTGAGGGTCACGGTGCAGAACAACCCCAAATTGTTTGCATAGCAAAAACACACACCAAGAGATAAGCTGCAATGAAGTACCTAAAAGCAGTGGGTGTTTATCAGAATGCTAAACAAAAGTTGTTGAACTGATTAGCTCTCTTGACTTGATAAAACCCAATTCAGAAAGGTGTGGTAAGAAGACTAAGCTGTAGCAAATCAGTGCACATGGTGATTTAAAAGAGGGTTGTGTTTGCATAGTGAGGCTAGCAAACGATCAGGTATAGTAAATTCAATAAACTTGCAGAGTGTCATCGGTGGATTGAATTTAAAGAACGAAAAAGAACAAACGAAGTTGGACTAAATTGATTTAAACATGAGCAGTCCTTACATTCGACAATGTGTTATTACTTATTAAGCTTCTCAATGGATCTATTCACCAGATTGTACTGTTGTCAAATATTAGTTATAGCACTTCTAACATTAATTTGGTATGCTAAAAAAACAAAAGCATATTGAGTAAAGTAATGAGGAAAGTATGGGAAATTTAAATGGGCTCTTTGTACAATAACAAAAGGTAAGATTTGGTCCTCCAATTAACATGTGGAAGGCATTCAATATTTGGGTACAATTATCTTTGGATATCTGCATCGCTCATTGAGAAGGGGAATGATAATAGCTTGTAAACAGTGAGCTATTAATCATAGTATGTTATAGATGTTATGCAACCTATAAGCTTAGGAGGTCCTCTATCAAAGAAAAAGGCTTTGGACCCAGGTAGGGCATCTGATAAAACAACACATCTATTTAATCACTGGATAGAAATAATGCAACTCAAAGCGAGATGCATGAAATAGGTCACTTCATTTGGTTTTGTCTTTGGATAGTGCTGCATGGATTATTACACAGAACAGAGATGGAACTTTGAATATAGTTGAACAAGTTTGCCACTGCAGTGTACCGACGAAAACGTAAAACAATATCTATACTATTCAGAATAAGTACGAATTCTGTTTCGACTCTGAGACTAAACAGACCACATCTAAGGATAGGAGCACTCTGTTGTAGCAAGTACTCATTGTGGCCAACTGTGCAGGAGTACATTGAAATCATCAAGTGTAAGCGGCCTCTATTTTATTACCATAATCAAATGCATACCTGATTTGAAGGCCATTATTTTGTAAGTTAATATTCACTGTAATAGAAAGAGAGCGAATCTATGAAGCATCGATGACTAATGGAACTAAAAGGCTAGGCGCAGGTAAATGGAAGGGATGATCTAAAGAGGTAAAACAGAGTTGACAAATCAATAGGATGAGGAAAGGAAAAGAGGGAAGGAGAAATGGGAGGAAAGAAGCATTTTTTTACAGAAAATTCAAGAAGACAGTAAGGAACTAAAGGAAAGAGGAGGAGATCAGTCTCTCAGGAGAAATTTTAACTGTAATATAATGATGTGCAATAAAAGAGGCTGTTGGTATATGGACAGCTATGTGAGTAAGCAACGTTCGTAAATTACGGCACCAACATTTGAGTCCGTAATGCAGGCAGCAATTCGGAACCAGAAATGCGAAGAACAGTATAATGCCACACCTAGACAGCACTGCAAACCAGAAATTCTTGTCGGTGGCAGAAGCATTATAAAACAATCCACACCATTAATGGTGCTCAATTGCAAAGTCCAATAACGCCACAAAGATGATCCTGTGAAAACATAAATCTGTAACAAATTATAGCAGATGCTGGTGTAACAGAGAGGTGTGATGAGAGGACTGAGGTGTAACAAATCAGTGCACATGCTGATTCAAAAGAGAGGTGTGTTTGCTTAGCAAAAACATACATCAAGAGATAAGCTACAATGAAGTACCTAAAAGCAGTGGGTGTTTAGCAGGATGCCAAACAGAAGTTGCTGAACTGATTAGCCCTCCTGACTTGATAAAACTCAATTCAGAAAGGTGTGCTAAGAAGACTGACCTGTAGCAGATGAGTGCACATGGTGATTTAAAAGAGAGTTGTGTTTGCATAGTGAGGTCAGCACACGATCAGGTATAGTAAAGTTAAGAAAATTGCAGAGTATCATCGGTGGATTGGATTTAAAGAATGAAAAAACGGTAAGACATTCTAGTTTCCAAATATAATCAGGTACGACATGAATATATACCTTGAAACCTAGATGGAGGAATCAATATCATAATACACAAATTGGAACCTCATGTAACTAAGCCAGATAGAGAATCCCAAATATAAGAACTGGGATATGTTACATATATATAAATTGGCCAAAGCGAAGTTCTGCAACTACCAGCGGCGGGTGTTTTGTGTAGCCGCATTTGTAATGAAATTCAATTTGGATTTGCATGGTCCTGCACAGAGAAACATAGAGAGGGGAAAATGTTACAGAACAGTGTAGGTTGGTTAACTGATTCAATATACAACATGAGGTAGTAAAAGCAAAAACAGGGTCATTGATAGGAATTGGAAAACAGTTGGAAAGTAGATGCAGTACTATGTAGAGGAATCATGAGTTTGTTGGAGATGTGTAGCGTAGTATCAAGTGTGTAAATTACCTGGAACACATCTATTTGAAGATATTACTGTGACAAATCAGCGAAGATTTCTTTATAAACAACATTATGAATGCTGTCTGGTCGTTCAGTCGGGCTATTCTCGATTAAAACACGCAGACCATCAGGCGATGTTACTCTCGATAAAGCTACATGTAGCTGACCATGTGAAAACACTGGGGTGGGTAAATATACACCAACTTTAGTGAGAGTTTGGCCTTGGCTTTTATTAATAGTCATTGCATATGAGACTCGAATGGGGAACTGCCGCCGTTTTAGCTTGAAAGGCCATTTTTTGTCAACCGAAGCGGCTACTATCCTTGGTATGTACTCTTTACAACCTTTAGCTTTACCTGTAATTATGACTCCTTCAATTACACGGCGGGTCAGTTGGGTTACTATGAGCCTGGTTCCATTGCACAGGCCTTTTGATGGATTGAGGTTGCGGAGTAACATGATTGGCACTCCTATTTTTAGTCGAAGGCAATGATTTGGCAAGCCACTTAGCTGCAATGTGTTAAGAAATTCAGTAGGATAAAGAGCTTCGAGTGTGGTATGATTGCTTGTATTATCATCAATTGTATCTGAACTGTAGTATGACATCTCTTGTGTTGTTAGATCTGAAACCATCTGGGTATTTATTGCAGCAGCTAATTCATTTGTTGGCGCTAGAATTGCACGCTCGCAAAGGTAGGCAGCTGGGTCCAAATTGTTTGAGTTATCATACACAAATGAAATTAAACTCTGAAGGCTTCTTGACTCTGGTGGCAACAACAGGCAGTCAGGAATTTTAATCCAAGAAGCATCAGTTTGATCAATCTGTGAAGAATCAGGTACTGTTCCTTCACCCACCTGGAGCAACCATTCGGCAAACTTCTGGAGTTTGTGGTGTTCATCATTAGACAGGGACGGACACTGAAGCCTCATATTCTCTGTAAGGTGCATAACTTTGCAGGCTTGCCATAAATGTGAGCGTGTGATGGATGCAGATAAGATTTGTTGCTTCCTTTCATTTGGTAGCACTGGTAGTGTCTGGCGAAATCCCCCCCCCCCCCCCCCCCCCCCAAGTACAACCGTGATGCCCCCAAATTGTTGTTCGGAGAGTGATGAATGCTTAGGTGGCATCAGGTCTTTCAATGTTCGATCCAGGGCTTCAAATAAGTGTCTATGATTGACTGGGGCCTCGTCCCAGATTATCAAAGATGTTTGTTGCACTAACTCAGCCAGCTGAGTGTTCTTTTTAATTGAACAAACAGAATGCTCATGTATGTCTAATGGAATTTTGAAGCGTGAATGAGGTGTGCGGCCGCCTGGAAGTAGAAGAGATGCTATGCCAGAAGAGGCAACAGCCAAAGCAATTTTTCCTTTGGATCTGATATTATTCAACAATGTATTCCAAAGGAATGTTTTTCTAGTTCCACCAAAACCATAGACAAAGAATGTGCACCCAATATTGTTTTCTACAGACTGGAGAATATCATCATAGATATGCTTCTGATTCACATTTAATCTGTTAACCTGCTCAAATGCTTGCACTGATAGTGTGTGCATATCATATGCTTGTTCATCCATTACAAGGCTGTTGCCTACCATCGACATTGTTGCTATATTTGGCTGAGGTAGATGGAAGTGGCTCAAACTGTGACCATAGTTTTTAAGCAATCTATCTATTTCAGCAAGGGCATAGGATTTAGTGTGGTCCATTGAAGGGACCATAGAGGAATTCATGTCTGTTGTAGTATGATTCATGTGGCGAAAAGCATCCTCACCCATGACACACACATGCTCTTCAAATAAATTGAGGGGATTTGTAACCTGGCAGAAAATAAGAAGTGTGACAAATAATTGACGAAGCTGATGGGGAAGGGCCCAATGAGCTGCATCAGTAATTGCATAGGACCACTCACGATCATCACCAAGAAGACCCAAGGCTTGGCATGCAGCTTGGAATGTTGGATATGTGCGTCCTTCAACAGTCCGAAGGTCAGAATAAGACCTGGCTCCTTTAACAATATGCAATAACATGCGGAGGTAATATGCATCTCCTTGGTTAGGGCCAATATTTGGTAGCCTGCCAACCTTCTTTCGACCATTTTGTCGGGCATCCCAATACTTTCCATTTGCATGCCAAGTAAAATGTTCAGGGAACTGAACATATGTATATTGAGAAGCCTGAGGAAATGTTGTGTTTGCATCAAACCAAGCAGTGAGCTTTGTAACCTTATTTCTTGGATTCTCTAAGACCTACTCTAGGTAGTCATCTTCCGTGAATACAATGCAATTTTCGAATGGTAGGTGGACTTGGAGTCGCTCAACAGAAGGATTAGTATAGTGAACATCAAACTGAAGTAGCCGCCATGCTGCCTCATTTGGAGCTATGCATCTACATTCTAGGTAGGCACATATCTCATCAAATCCTTGTACAGAAGGTTCTGTGGATGTCCGCTTACGCTTGAATCCCACTCTTGCACAATCGAAGCCTTTAGCTAGGTACTTGAATAGGTATTTTTCCATTCCATCACGATTGACTCTTTCAACATTTATGTGAGCCTCATACTTGACCAGTAAGTCAACATTATGAGGAACAACAAAACTATTGTCAAGGTCGATGCCATTTTTTTTGGCAGTGTTCCCATTATTTGGTCGGGCGTACCGAACATGGCCATTCTGCAAGATTACTGTCCTTTCACAGTATTCTTTAGGATAGTGCTTGGAACATTGACCATCGACCATACATGAGCACCTAGGGTTGGCAGAACCACAAGGACCATGCACCATAAATGTTCTGACAGCTTCATACCCAACTGGATCAATAGACTGATCTGGTAACTGTGCAGAGATGAGTTTGTCAATATCAGAAGTTGTTAATGCTCCTTTTTTATGTAACCATACTATAATATGAACATGTGGAAGGCCTCATTTTTGAAATTCGATTGTGTATACAGCTGCAAGAGGGCACCACCATGAGAACCATATTGTATATAAGCAGAATAGAAAGGCGTACATAAATAGTACATTGTACCTGCAAGGGCAGGGCCAAAAAACTCTCTTTTCATGATGTCATCAATTAAGAGTTGCAGCTTAATATGGAACACGCGGTTAACAATGTCAGGTCTATCGCTTGAGTGTTGCCCTGGGATAAGAGTTAGTGCTTGTGTTATCTCTGACCATAGGGGATTTGATGTGAACGTGATAAATAGGTCCGGGCAGCCATAAACTCGACAAAGTGCAACGGAATCAAGATAATTTTGGTACAAATATCGTGGCCCCCCAACATGTGAAGAAGGTAGCACAGTTTTTTGACCAGCTTGTAATGCATCTGTGATACCCTTACTGACAGTATCACGAATTTCTTTGAATGAGGCAGATCTATATTTTTGCTGGAATGATTTAGTCCTGAAATGGCTTAACCGAGATTCTTCAACGCAACAATAGGCATCAACCAAATAAGCTTGAGTGCCTCTCTTGCAGCGTAATGGTGTGTTGAAGTCATTAGCTCTATCATGCAACCTGTATGCAAAGTATTCAAGCATAGTAGCATTCTTTCGCTTGATAGCCTCTGATCGACGACATCGTTGATAGCTAATTTTCGCATGGTAACCATCCTCTCCATATGGGAACAAAATAGGGTATTGCATTGCCATGAACTTGCAATGATTCTCTTCAACTCTTTGAAGGCGACCAGCCTGATCTTGCACAACTAAATCACGGCCACCATCACTCTGACCTACATCACCCACTACTAAGCCAACAACCTCAGAGGCTACAGGAGCACTAAATATGTCACCATGTTTATCAGGGTCACCAAACAGTTTAATGACATAGTTGTCAGCAGCACTGGCACCTATTCTATCACGAGCTGTTCTGAACAACTGGACAATTGGATTATGAGTGTTGAGCATGTCTATAAGAGCAGCAACAATATTTTGGTTAGGAGAAAAACTGCCTCTAGCATAGTTTGCAATATTCATCCTATTTTGAACTTCATTATCGGTGTCAAATATATATAGCTGAGCATATTCAGGACGCTGCCCCTCTCTTGGCAAGAGCAATCCAATACGGTGGCAGAGCTGGCCACTTATCTTAAAGACATATGGTCCACGACCATCATTAATAGAATCAATCACATGAACACCCATAGATGTAATGGCGAACATAGAGTTGTAGTGCCTAATGTTTGTGAACAAATGAGTCGAATGATTTATCCACTTGTATGAGAAGGCAGCGAGCATAGAGTTGTAGTACCTCATGTTTTCGAAGAAATGAGTTGATAAAGATTTATCCAATCCTGTGAGAAGGCCATGCAAAGGTTCTGGAGGCGTCCTATATGGAGGCAAGATAAGACTTCCCTCTTTACAGCACCTCGTGTATACAGGTGATGATGACTGTCGCTGTCGCCTGACACGCTCTTCATACCAAAATAGCGCTCCGCAATAACAGCATGTGTGAGACAGCGGGCTGAGCCTCAAAGGTGAGAAGACAGTACCTATGGGAGCAAAAAGGAGAGAAAAGTATGAGCATAGAGATGTAGAGTAAAGATGAAGATATAAAATCTGCTGATGAGTTTGTCTATTTGACATGTTCTTGCACGGAGTTACCATTGAGTATTGGCATTGAGAACGGGCATTGTACATAGGCATTAGGATCGGATAGCATGAAGTGTCATTGGAAACGGATATTGGGGATCGAACTGAGAATAGCCTTTGTAAATCTCTGAATGCCTCAATTCTGCATTTCCCACCGTTTCACGGTGGAGCAGGTATGGGCATAGATCGCACGAACTGGTACAACATCATGGTCAGTGTGAATGGAATATAAACTAAATGGAAGCTAACACAAATGAAGCTGAAAAGGGAGAGGATCTGGTATTAACGAACTTACGTTTATGGGCATTAGGCGGAGGCAAAGGGGCTTCAGAAGCTGACGGTGAGCCTATATATTTGTCAGTATAGAGCTATTAGTAAGGAATGAGGTGTGTATGACGGAGACACCATAAATCTTTCACTACTGGAGACCTTGAACAAACATTATAAGCAGGTAGACATGTTTATGGGGAAAACATAGTCTGCATATTAGGAACGCCATTTTCACGAATTATGAAGAAACTACATGAATCCATCAATATGTTTTAAAAGGATAAACATATGATAGAAAGCAGGTCAGGGAAACATAAGCCCACAAATGGTTAAAAATTCATGCATGAAGTGTAAATAAACGATGACAAGCAGGTCCACGAAACATAAAAGGAGGAACAGAACCAAATATCTAAATAGTTAAGTGGTAATACCATTTGGTGGAGTAGCTAAACGACAGCGCACATAACGTCTAGACGGAAGATGAAAACCTGTATTGAAATCATCAACATTGGGCGGACTGATTCCATCACGTACCATGTGAACTGTATCAGCAACTGCAATTTCGAGAGACACTGGTAACCATGCAATCTGAAATCCATTCCATAACTGAACCAGAGGATCAGATAGATAGAAGCACACATTCTAGTATTTAGCATTGATTAACCTGGATGTGACGAGGCTATTATAGGCTGTTCGCACGTGCTGTACATATTAGAGTTTGATATCTCTGTAAAAGGTGAGACAGGTCCATCCTCATACGCTGCAGAACACATTACACATATTGTATGAATCTTTGATCGTGAAGGGAGGTATATGTTGCACCAAAATAAATAGGGCAACATGGTCACATATGGTTGGAAAACTCAGGGATACCTGCTAGAGGATCTAAAAGACAATTGTTTATAATAGCAATACAATAATACGATGAAGTAGAATACCAGAAGGCTGAGCAGACAAGCGACGACGCACAGAGCGCTGTGATGGCACATGGAAGGTTGTAGGGAAGTCATCAAGGTCTATGTCAGTTTGATAAAGCGTGAAGTTAATAACAGTACCACAAACAATCTATGTCAACAAAGGATAATTGAAAGTCCAAACCACATGGAACACACATGTAGACCTGCTGTTTTACTAACCAGGAGGCAAGGAAACGGCGGCCTGTCTGCGCCTGCGGCGTGTATTGGTCGTTGATGTCTCAGCAGGTTTTGGCATGATGCAACTGTGACGCTGTACGATGGGCAAGAATGAAATTAATCCTGAACCTTCCCATAATACATTACCAAAACTAAACTGAATAATTTGCAAGCGAAAATAACAGACGTGTCCATGTTTGGTCAGCAGGCAAAAACAACAAATCTATCCACGTTTCGTGAACAGGTGGCAGCACCGTGCGCACGCGACAGTATAGGAGGGCTACCAATGAAATGAAATCTGAAGCATCTTATAGTATGCGGTCAAAACTAAATTGCATAGCGTCAGCCAAAAGGAATTAAATTCCAGCGATGGTGAACCAAGACAAAATGGAGACATTACTCTGTACTGTAAATCACGTATTGAGCAATGGAAAAATAAAGAAATTTGCACAGAAGGAATTACGTCACTTATTATCTCCCTAGAAGGCAAGGAACATACTGACGAAAGCCTGTATTCTTTTACCTAAATGATACAGCACACTGAGAGGCACACAGCTGAGGCTTCTTGATTTGAAGATGGAGGTGAGCGAAGCAGTAGTAGGCGCACAGCAGTAGCATAGTACAGTCGATGAAAAAAGGGAGAGGAAGACCTGATGGTAAGCGGCGGTCGAGGAGAGGAGGAAGGGGGCGACCAGAACGACGACCCGCACCTGTGACGACGGCCGGAGCAGGAGGACGCGTGGCAACGGGCGGAGTGAGTGAGGGCGACCAGCGCGTGTGAAGTACGGACGCGCCGCAGCTGCTGCCGGCCGGCGGAGCGGTCCAAGGGAGACGTTGAGGGCGCGGCGCGGCACAGAGGCGGAGGACGGCGCGCGGGGAGAGGCGGAGGACGGCGCGGGGATCGGCGGCGACGGTCGCGAGGTGCAGTCTTTTCTTTTCTCCGAGAGGGAGAGGTGGAGGACGGCGTGGGTATCGGCGGCGCTGGTCGCGAGGCCGAGGGTTTTTTCCGTATTGCCGTTTTTTTTTTTCTATTTCTTGTGCAGCGCAAGCCCCCGCGACCGATAGTCGTAGGCACGCGTGGGTTGGTCAGCCTGAAACAGCGTGCGTTGGTCAGTCTGGAACAGTAAAACAGTAGTACTCGACAGCACACCGTTAGATCATCAAATCGAGCGATCATGGCTGGTTCAGATCCTGTAGGACTGTGCGGTCTGAGGTTCTAAAATCTCATAGAGTAAGTACAATAATTGGTTTATAGCCAAGTTAATTAGCATTTTTGATGATGTGGAGGAGAGAAGTGAGAAGAGAGAAGAGAGTTTGGCTCCTAATCTAGTACCAAGTTGATGCATAGGCATTAGTGGGTCCCAATAAATATAAATGTGAGGAGGGAGTGGAAAGAGAATGGAAACATAAAACAATAAAGAAATTTTGTAGACAAGTAAGAGACTAATTGTTGTATGACTTGGCTCTTGCTACTTAACTTATAGCCAAATACTTGGCTCAACTATTGAACATGTTCTTATATGATATGGACCCGTGTGGAAACCATCAGAGCTGTGTGGTACTGAATGCATGGTGGGGCACTGTCGCATAACTTTTTTCCCGGAATTATGACAGCTAGAATTAGAGTCAACTACATGTCGTTACTCCAATATTTTCATAGAGACAGATATATAATCGCGCGATATTATTTTTATATTGATGTACATATAATACAATATTACAAAGAGTTTTTCATGGTTCCATGCATGCATATACATATATCTGCACATATCCTGATCTGATACAGCAGGATGCTCAAGCAGCTGATGATTGCAACTACAATGTATAGGGCTATACGGATCGGACACGTACGTGTATGCAATATATGCATCCTCCCCTACTTTACATTTATTCTCTTATTACATGCATTCCATGTGTGTGTAACGGTAGAGTGGTAGACGGCTTTTTGTCACCGATCCCGTACGTACCATGCATGCAAAATGCATGTATATATGCACGGTGACATGCATAACGACGACGATGAGCCATCAAAAGACGATGGTCAGCCCGCACGACGACTGCTGGTGTAGGGCCCAGTGAACCTGGGGCCACCGGAGCCGGTCTGGCGCTGGCAGTTGAAATACATGGCGGCGACGGGCGCGCCGAGGTTGTAGCGGCGGGCGAAGCCACGGGTGTTGAAGTTGTGGCGCCTCGACGGTGCCGCGAACACCGTGTCCCGGCCAAGCTGCTGGAATAGCACCAGCACCATGCGGTGGATGCCCGTGGACGGGGCTGGTGCCTCGTAGCACATCATCTCGCGGCCTGCATATCCAATATATCCATATAATCATTAATTAATTAGTCAGCGTCTACGACATGCGGATCTGTTCTAGCTTTAACTATTAAAACTGGTAATAACCCCTTGATGATTTATTGTTTGAAGAGCATTTTCACCATGTTGGATGTTCAACCGGCCGTACCAAATTTGCTTAATCATATCCTATTAGTAGAGAATAAACCTTTGAACCGAATGTAAAATTAGCTTTAGTCTCGGTATTTTTTACGACCGGGACTAAAGTCCCTTGTTCAATGCCTAATACATTTTGCAGGTGGGGTTCTCCTTCCTTTTTCATTTCCTCCGATTTTCTAAACTACTACTGATGTGAAAAAAAAAATCACTCTGAAAACAATAATCATCCTTTCAGGACGAGATTTTCTTCTGTTTGAAATAGTAGAGTGATGTAATAAATTGGAACCACCATTTTGTAGGTTGACTTCAAAAATAAGTACTCTCTCCATTGTTTTAAAATAAATTAATTTCTAGAATTATCCGAAGTCAACTATCATAATAAATTTGATCAACTTTATAGAAAAGAGTAACAACATTTATGACACTAAATAGATTTTGATTATGATGATGTATTTTCTCATATTATTTTGTTATCATAAATATTGGTGCTCGCTAGCTCTTTTATATATGTTTGGTCAAATTTAAAATAGTTTGATTTAGGAAAACTCTTGAAATTCATTTAATTTGGAACAAAGGGATTAAGACAAGGCAAATAGTGTCAAGCCTATGGACCAGAATCTCTGGCACATCAGGGTCCATGCGATTGTATTCAATTCCTTTAACTAATCAATATGGCATGCATTTTTGTGGCAGAAAGACTTAAAAAATAGATTTTGACTTCAAAATTTAATATCAACAGCCACAAATTCAGTACCATTTCAATAGTTCTTTGAAAACAAGTCTATTAATTTATCTTACTTTATTAAACTAATAATGTTTTACATAACTTGATTTGTTGTTGGTTAAAACTTGAAAAGTTTGACTTTAAAATCAACTTATGATGCCTTAAATTAATCGAAACATGTGAAATATCATATAAGGCTACTCCAAATGCATTGTTTCTTGCAGTGTCATATTCTTTATAATGCTACCATGGCATGTAAAAAAGAATGATATAATTCTCTCATTGCACAATATATATCATAATTTTTCTTATTATTTGTCTCCCAAGAGAATTGATCGATGCATATGGTATCTAAGACATATGGATCGGACCCACTACATGTATTAAGGATAAACAGCTTCACCCCCCATATAATATCATACGGTTTCCATGGAGAGATCGGTTGAGATGACGCTGTATTTGGAAAGATACCACATGCACATCTTTCCTTCTTATATTAATTCCAAACCATGTCAACAGATATAACCCAAATGTTATGTAGCTAGTGCATATGAATATGATGCTGCTCATGGGGTATCCTATCTCGGTGTGCCATTCATGTACACACATAGTTGGGTTATAGAAATTTTCTGGGCCACATCGCTTTAAAATTAGAAAAAATTCACAAAATCCAATATAATGGAATTTTTTTAGAGACTAAACTATGACATATTTTTTCTAAAAAATTCAGATCTAAACAAAATATTGGCATGGTTTATAGATTCATATAATGAGTACAAGAATATGCAATATAAATCATAGGAAATATTAGTCTACAGTTTTACACAACACATGCATGCATTATATATATATATATATATATATATATATATATATATATATAGTGAAATACGAAATTTTGGAATTTTCTTTTGGCCATTACTGAGTTTGAACCTATATATACTGTACCTAATTAACTTCCAATGCACATTATTGCTCATCTGCACTCATTGATCAATAACATCTTCGATTCATCGGATAAAACTAGAACAAGCATGAAATGAGAAAATATGAACTATCTAATGATAATCAAGTGGGTAAGTAGATCACAATGATACGATACAATGCTGATCGAGATGATCGATTGAGTGGCTATGATGTTGAGGATGTTTTGGCAAATAAAACTAAAAAGAAATATAAATATAGATTAGTTGTATTATGGATATACAAAATCGAGTATTATTTTATGCACTCAAAATTTCAAAATAGCTAGCCTCTTCACACGAGCATACTAAATCATAAAAATAGACAAGTCATTGTACTTGTTTCAAAATGGGAATACTGCTGCATGCACTCACCGTATGTATTGTCAGTTGATGCTGGGATGTCAGTAACCATCCTGCTTGAAACATGAAATGGTTGAAAGTTACTAGCATGTGGATCTCCATATATATATATCTATATCTATATATATATATATATATATATATATATATATATATATATATATCTATATATATATATATCTATATATATATATATATATATATATATATATATATATATACAATGAATCAAGCAGTCTGATCCAAAAAACCTACTGGATCAAACAATTTTTAAATAAAGGACTACAAACCTATACCCTATCTCTCTTGAGACATACATCAAAATTTATGGAGAAGCATAAGACCTACAAACTAGCAAATTATATGTGAGCAAAACATGCCAACAACAGTTGTCTATATATAGGGTTTCTCTTACCAGTGCAAGTACTCCCTCAAGGTTGGGTTGCTTGGGTTAGGAGCATCAGGATCGACCATCACCTATATATATATATATATATTATATATATATATATATATATATATATATATATATATATATATATATATATTATATATATATATATATATATTGAAAGAATGTTATTCGAAAGTTACTACAAATGCGGTGTTGCGATCAATTAAACAAATATGTATGAACAATAACATAGTACATGTATCCACGATATCACCAGCATCTAAATTTAACTAGTTAATATATAGACATGGCATGAGTTTACCAGAGTATATGCAACTCGATAGTCATCTCCTCCAATCTCAACGCTTGGCCTACCAGAGACAGCCGGAGCACGCAACTCCATGCCGCTGATAATAGGAGCACCATCGAATAGGATCATCATATCAACGGTTGTGTAGAAGGGGTCCAAGACATCTCCTATCACATGAGCAGTAACCAAGGAATCGTTACCCGCCATGTTGTGGACACACAGGGTTGTGCCTTGTTGTGTGCCTTGTTAATAGTACTACAAGATGTAAGCCTACAAAGGGTGGTGTGATATTTATACAGTGAGTGGCTGACGAAGGTCAAGCAGGCAGAAAACAATTGCTATTGGAATATTTTGACGAAACCTCTACTGCGGGGATAGTCTTTGTCGTAAAGGCTTATTGGACATTGCTAGATATTCCCTGCTTTGAGGGGTGGTGAAATATTCTCTTGGCAAGGGGATGTCATGGTGAATTTTCATTGAATCTTAACTAGTAGTATAATGTGTGTTAGATTCAAATTCAAATCAATAAGTTAACGTAACACTGACTAGCTGGTCGGTTAATAGAACTGCATATATATACTTGTGTAGTGCTATGTTTGCCCATACTAGTAGTTTGCAGTAGTCAAAAGTGGGTCCAAATGTCCAGTACAGCATTAGACAATGCGGACTACATAAAACTGATGGTCACACAATTTTTTTTTAATTCCCTATCTCTACCATAAACACGAGCCTCTCTACTATAACATTGAGGTATATATATGATAAAATGTAAACAACAAACACATTTTTACCAATAAATAAACAGCTTGCCTGTGTCAGACAACCAAATACTAAGACATTACGTACATTTTTATTGGCTTGAGTTATCCTGCATAAAGTTCACACTGGCCAAGACTAATCCAAATTCTAAACAAACAATC
>CM039140.1:13737154-13839308 GCA_022036555.1 Microstegium vimineum | reverse complement strand
ATGTTTATCTTCCATCTTAACTGAATTTGCATAATTCAGAAGCTTAAAGGTTTCAACTAAATAGATATGCTACTTCCAAAATCCCTTTCCAGATGGATTTCTTGCCTACTTATGTTTGGGGCCAAAACATCAAACTAATTGGCGATAATTTACCATAGTGAGCAAATTTTGTCTTGACATTATTAGTCATAAAGTCAAATGCGGAGGGAATAACTGATGCTATTTCCCAGAGAATCTTAAGTTTCTTATTTGCCTATTTTCACTGTTTTCACTCATGAGTTGAGTTGATGTGTCTAATTGGTCATTCGTTATATTTCACACATGCTAAATGAAACAAGAATCATGGTTGTTGACGGATACCCATAAATGTTGATGTACTGTCTGCTACTTAGATTGTATATACCAATTAGATACGAGAGCTTGAAACCCAGAGGTTATGCAGTATGCTATGATTATTTAAAATATAACATATGTACACAAACTATGCCTCTATAATTGTATGCAGATAAGAAACACAAGTTAAACAGAATAAATCCAGATACTTCACCTGCAATTCTACAAATCCTCATAAGTCCTCTTCTATAATATCCCAAAGATGTGATTTGTTTTCATACCTACAAAGCACAATATGTAATGATAAAGTCTCCTGTTTCAAATTATTCAAGTTAGAAGAGTAAAAATATATTCTATTCCTCATCAACTGATAAGGACATCTTTTAGATCCAAAATATTTGCAACCAAGATCTGTCTGATGTAAGTTTGTTTTTATTGATTCAGAACTTCTGCATCCAAAGCTTGCTGGTGTTGTCCTTGTATGTTCTGTGCCTCCCTCAGGAAACAGGTCTCTCACATCCACTACTCCATATTTGCCATCTTTATTTGACTTTCATCATCATGCAACTCCTTTGTATCATTTATCTACAGTGGGTTGGTATGGCGTTAGTGTAACACCCAAAAACTTGCATTTATTTAAAGTAGATTAAAAGTGATTTAAAGGCATTTTTGGTGGACATTATAACCTAGGAAAATAATTAAAATTTCATAAAATAAAAATTATCACAATAGTAGAAACATATTTGTTGCATTCATGCTGCTGCACAGTGTTTTGTTTGTCTGGGGTTTTCAAAGTTTTAAACCAGAATTTAAAAGTGTTTTGAAAATGATTTGGAAACTCAAGAAATAAAAAGAAAAAGAAAATCTTTCTCTCGGCCCCGCAGGCCTTCTTCCCCCGGCCCAGCTCCCAGCCCCGCAGGCCCCTCCTCCCCACCCTCTTTCCTCCCGCGTTGGGCCTCGGCCCACTGGCCGTTCGGCCTGCCCCAGGCGCGGACGCGCGCGCCCCCCCCTCCGCCTGACACCCGGCCCCGTGCCCGACAGACGGACCCCGTGCGTTAGCCGCACGCTCCCCCTTTCCTTTCTTCTTCCTCCCTCCTTCCCTTTCTTTTGCGCCCGCGCTTTCCTTCGGCCGGGCGTGAATCGAGCACGGGATTGCTCCCTTCCTTCTCTGCTGAGCACCCCGGGCTATATAAACCGAGCCCCGCATTCCACCGCCTCCATCTCGCCCACTCCAGGCCCCGCAAAGCCACCCAGCCACCACCGCGACCGAGCTCCGCGCCGCCGTCGGAGTTTTGCCGTGGGGGTACACCGCCGCCGCCTGGAACTACTCCCCGAGCCTCGCGTTGTGGTAAGGAGAGCCCTAGGAGCTCGATCTCCCTCTCTTCTCCCTCTGGTTCGTAGTCCCGCGTCCGCCGGCGGTACAACGTCGCCCCACCGCGTGGGCACCTCGCTCTCAGGCGAAATCGGAGCATCCAACCCCGCCATCGCGTTCGCGATCTTCCCCTCTCCCTCCCTGACCTTTCCGCGTTGAAAATAGCGCACCGAGGCGGCGGATTGTGTCGCGCCATCCGTCTCCGGCGATGGAGCTGCCGCGTCCTCCCTCTGCTCCGGCGGGGACGCCGCCCTCTCTCTGATCTTCTAATCTGGATCGTCCATCTCCGATCGGACGGATCCCAGAGATCCATACCGGTTCGGCCGGCTCTTTTGCAAAAGAAACCCCACCCCTTTTTAAGTCATAACCTGCGGTCCTTTGGCGCACTTCTCGCTCTACGTTTTCAGTTCTGGAAAACGTATTTCCTTTCGGTTTTGTTTTAATTTAAAAATAAATAGAAAACCCTATTTACATAATTGCTATTCATTTTCTTTTGCTCATAAAATGTTCATTTTAACTCCGATTTCACCCATTCAAATTGCGTTAGATTCGTATCGACGTAATCTACGTAATAGTTAGTTCATAGTTCATGTTAGACAACTTTTAAATATATTTAATTGTTTAATCTCTTTTAATCTCTCGTTTAAATTATAAAACTTGATTAGATCATATCTTCTTCGTTATAGCTCCGTTTTTCGTGATTCAAACGGTCAATGTGATCGTAGTGAGACGTAGATTAGTTTTATAAACTTTTAATCTTGTTTTATTATGGATTGTGTACTGTTCTAATCTATAGTCTCTGTTTGTTTGCATGTTATGCCTCGGTATGATTGTATGTGATGTGGTGATCGAGTATAGACGGTGAGCATTACGTAGGTGACCAGGAGGTTTTCTTTGTTGAGCAGGAGCAGCATGAAAATTTTGAGCAAGGCAAGTATTCATGGGATCATCCTTGTTGTCCTAATCACGTTAAACATTAATTCATGTTATGCATGTGTTTCCTTGACATCCTATATAGTTTTACCCTAGATTTGCACCTTATACCTTGTTACCCTGGGATTTATGCATTGGGTAGATCAAGCTAGGGCTCTTGAAAAATAACTATGATCATGTAACCTTGATTAATGACTTATGCAACAACAGTAAAATATGCTTTTTAGCAACATGGATTAAGGTGATCTAGAGCACAGTTTTTGAGATGCTCTAGAACCTCTGTAAGCGATCACCCGGGATTTACAGTACAACCATGAGAGCTACATGGCTCTGGCTTTAGTTCAGTATTAGGGTCACTCTCTCGCATGTGGCAGTTCACGAAAGTTGTCATTGCCGAGCGGTTGCGGGGTGCGGCCGGAGTGGCTACCGCTGCGCGTGTGTACCATCGAGGGGTCCCCCGTATACCCCTTGCCCGTGGATCCGTAGTAAAAGTTGATGCAGTTTAACCAGTGTCATGGGTAAAGTGTATAACCTCTGCAGAGTATCTTAAAAACTAATATATTAGCCGTGCTCACGGATACGAGCGGTCTGAAATTCTTATGAAACAGAATGACTTTAATCTATCAGTTACTCACTTTCTATTCATTACACATGTTTACTTGATCATATGGTTATTGGGTTGTTGATTTTATTTATGCTATCCATATGCTAAAATTGTGACAACATAAAAGCTGATGCAGTTTAACCAGCGTCATACTTTTTGAGCCTCATGAACCCCATGTTTACTTGTTGAGTACTAGAAGTACTTACGCTTGTTTACTTTCATATTTGGATAAAAATCCCGGATAGGTACCAGATTATCAGAGTTATGAGGAGTATCCAGAGGACTACTAGGTTTGGGGTCAACCAGTTGACGTCCCTGTGCGATGGAGCTTCGCGAGAGTTATCTTTTATTTCCGCTGTTATGTAATAAACATTAATTAGATACTTATTCGCTATGTAATAAACACCTGTAATGGTACATTTTTTATGATTTGTCGGCTTATGTGTGTGACTGATCTCTGGGCACACATAAGGTTTATGCATCCCGATTTACCTTTAAAACTGGGTGTGATAGTTACCTTTTGACTAAACCAATAGCTGCAGTCAAGATAAATGGATCTGCATTATTACACTTTTTTGTTGAGATCTATCACTTGGTTGTGTTGGAATTCTGCTGAGCTAACCTCATTTTGCAGTTGTTTCGTCTAGTATAAATAAATTGTTCCAACTTTTATTTTATTCTGTCTTAGACCTAAAATATACTATGCAATCTCCATTATAAATGAGAAATGCCCATTGTTTTACCATTCTACAAATAACCATATTCCTTTAATTTTCTCAAATTCTATCCTGAATTATTATTTAAATGTTCTGAATTATCCAGCCTTATATTTTGGTCAACTTTGTTTCCTTTTTCCTCAGTACTTTACGTGTCCTTGTTGATAATTGTTTCTCTTCATAGACAACATATTACTACTGACATCATTAAGGTCACCCACAAATTGAAGTGCTTACATGATTTGATGTTTAATACACATGTACCAAACTAGAAATGAAGCCATAACATTTTTCTTCATACTTTGCAAGGTTTCTGTTAATATTCATCTATCTACTTAGTTATTTAGTTTACGAACATTTCTAAAATCTTAATAAACATTCTATCAGGTGACACTCAGCTTGGTTGCAAAAGCATATGCAAATTCACTGTCGCTCTGTAAGGAAACATTTTTCTCAGCACAAATGGATGATGAACTTGTGTTAAGGTAGTGAGATATTTGGCAGTTCTTTTTGCACTCTAGTATATTCTTTCAAAAATGTGGTTATAGTCTTTAGCACCATGAACTTGGCACCTATGGTACCTTGGACGCAACAGGACCTTATGTTTCGTAGTCAATGGGCGAGTGATTTATTCTGAGTTCTGGTTATAGCCTGAGTCAATGACTCTTTGGACCAAGCTAGTTTTGATACCTATAGCTTTTTTTGTGGACATCTCCTTTTGTTGGACATACTCTTCTATAGCAGTATGAATGAGGTGCTTCTCCTTCTGTTGTCATATTTCACCTATGCTTCCACAAATCAACGATTTTATTATTTTTACGTATGAGAAATTGGACATGGAGAACTCATGGCGAACGTATTGTTTATGGATTGCATTCTCATTGTGTCTTCAGTCACAACATAACATACTGTATCACTATCTTAAAGGTACCAAGCATTAATGAAGGAGAGCTCAAAATTGCCACTGTTTGATTTACGGAAGCTAAATGCATCATTGTCTGTACCTTCAGTGCCAGAAAGTACAACAGAAATTCTTGTCATGGGTGCAAGAAATGATTTCATTGTTGTGAGTGAACCTCCCCTCAGCTCTCTCTTTCTCTCTCTCTCTAGCTTGCTCACTCACAGTAACTTCATATAAGTACCATGATGAGATGACTATAAATAGACTTGTGGTCTGTAAGATATTAATCATTTACATCTTTCCACAGTTCTTCTTCATATAAATAATGCAACATTAGTATTTTATGAGAAAGGTTGTTCAAAGAGTTGTTACAAAGTAATAGTATCCACATTGCAAATTCCATAAAGAAGGATTTAATGTACCACCACAATAAATTTACCATGTAACTAACCCTTCTATTGGCTTACCTGCAACTTACAATGCATGGGGGTACACCTGCTTGACCACTATACTTTCCTGTATTATGTTCACAAGAAACGATTTGTTTTTTTTCCTTGTTAATCATTTTATGTTCTGGAATTAGGATTCTGAAGGGCTTTACGAAACTTCAATATTTTATGGAGTACAGTCAGTATGTGTGGAAGGCGTTGCTCATGACCTTATGCTAGATTGCTCGTGGGAGAAAGGAGCTGAAATAATCTTGACGTGGTTAGAGAAACTCGCACCATGATTAGGATAATCTTGAGATGTTTGACAATTTGGAGCCCTTTTTTTCTTGATTTCTTTTGTTTGACATCCGTCGGTAGGGACTTTCTAGGTAGTTCTTGGAAGTTGCTTCAAGTATAATTGGTTTGATTGAACCAAGTCCAGTTACTATTTCAATGTTAGTTAGTTCTAATGCCTAATAGTGTTTAGTGAATACCATGGTTCTTTCCCATGTTTTATGTGTTATAGCTCTACCACAACAAAGATGTATGTTTGCAAAACCAACATGATGTGGAGCGTAGATTTATGTGCTTTTGTTCAAGCATAGATGTTGTTTCAGAAAAAATTAGAATGGAATCATTTCAGATGTTCACTGTTGTCTTATTGTAAATCAAACGTCTATGCCTTGACTTCCATTCTAAATTACAAGACATTTTAAAAAATTTGGAAAATCAAAGGATCTTAAATTTGTCCAAACTTATACGTATAATAATATTTATGATGTCAACTAAATATCATTAGATTCTTCATTAATTATATTTTCGTAGTATATCTATTTGATATCATAAATCTTTATATTTTTTGTATAACTTTGGTCAAACTTGAAATGCTTTGACTCTCCAAGATTATTAGAATGTCTTATAATTTAATTTGGATTAGAGGGAGTACTTTCACCAAGGAATTATTTGGAGGTGTTCCAGTCAAGCAATTCTAATACCAAATATGGGTTTTTGTGCTACAATCTGCATATGAATGGCACCTTCTTTGGCTTCTCATTGCCACAAACTGAGCTTATGCACGGCAAGATTAGGCACAAACCAATTGAGCTTATGGTTTTGTTTGGTGCTCCATAACAGATCGCTTGCATTAGAGGTTCGAGCAATGTTTCTTGCTCTCGGATACCCACTGAAGTTACATATTTGTTATACTAAAGTTGAAAACAAAACAAAACAACGCTGTACAAAGCCAAACTTTTACAAAAACTAACGAATGCGTCAGACTTATAACTCGACTGACCCGATTGATATAGAACTGCCGAGCGAGAATGAGGACTGGTGGCACGGCACAAGGGCCGCCGAGCGAACACGACTTTGCAGCCAAACTTCCATTACGGGGTCATACAATGATTTTTTGTGCACCAAGTAAAACGGAACCATTATCACTGGATGATACAATGGCCTTGAACAGATACTGCGGTGTCACTAGGAAATGCTCTAGTGGGTGTTCTTGACTTGGGACTTTTAATTAATCTTCTTTGAGTCACTAATCAAATCGGGTTGATAGAAGATTAGTGACTGCACGGTGGATCGCGGATAGCGGGTGCTATAGCAGAATATGAAAAATATTTAATTTTTAGAAGATATGCAAATACTAATATCATGTTTACTTAAATAATCAGAAGTTTTTGGTTAACTATCACATTTAATGACATAAAATTGCATAAATGCATTTAAATAAATAATATATAAATAAGACATGGGGAGACAAATTATGCTCCCTCTGTCTATGAAACAATAGATTTCAAGAGTTGTCTTCAGTCAAACTTTTTAGATTTCTAGAGTTGTCTTAAGTCAAACTTTTTGAACATTAACCGAATTTCTAGAAAAAACATTAAAATTTATGATATCAAATTAGTATCATTAGATTTACTATAAAATATATTTTACATGGTGCTCATTTTATGTTATAAATGTTGTTAAATTTTTCGTATAAAGTTAGTCAAAGTTAAAAAAGTTTGGCTCACGTATTATAGAAATTAATTTATTAAGAGACGGAGGGAGTAATTAATCTGTGAGTACGGGAAGGAAGAGGGAGAGATGCGGGTTTTGGGTGAAGATATCAACCTGTTCTCACGGTCTGTCTGTGGGTAAGGCGAGAACTGTTTGACATGGGGTCGAGGCAAGTGTGCAACGAATAGCTCAAGCTATGCATTTGCTAGGTGATCGTGTCCTAGCCGACTATCCGGTGTGCGTGTTGGACCATTGAAAGCATCTAGGCCCCTAGAGTTTTGGTGATTAACGACAATGCAAGATTACTATGACTAATGTGTGCTTTGTAGACGCAAATTGGTAAGTTAGGTCATAGTAATGGAAAATGATTAGGCAATCAATGGTATTCATGCCCCCAAGATGGATTCGTTTCAGTTTTCAAAGGATTGATGACATGGTTGAAATATAGGCTAGGTCTAAGTGTCAATTGGAGTTAAAGAGACACTTAGAGTAGTCTAAGACCTTTATTTTTCTTTGGCCGTACTATTAAAGGGTATGAGATTAGTAGCTTGACCTAGGAAAAGTTAGTGATGTATGTGTGGTGCACACTTGTCAAACCTAGTTCTAAATAGCCTACAAACAACCCTTGGGTGATTTAGAGCAACTTCCTTTCACAAAGTTTCGAAATCCGAAGTGATTGGGAGCCTCAAATAGCGTCTGAACTGGTTGCTCCGACGGGTCCGCACCAATTGGCATTGGTCTGGTTGCCCACAGTTTACTCAGAGTGAGTCAGGAGCATCTAGACTCTAGGACACTAGGGTTCGAACCAATGGAGATGGTCCGGAGGTGTCCAGAAAGGTACAGTTCGAGTGTTTTGGCTCCGGACTGAATCTGGATCAAGGGGTCTAGACTAATGGTGATGGTCCAGACCAACACAGTAAGGTTCAAAACTAGGGTTTTGTCTCCAAACTAATAGAGATGGTTCGAACGCCTTGGAAACAATGAGAGAAATGTGTGGTCCGGACCATTGTGAATTGGTCCAGTTGGCCCACACGGGTCTGGTCCGGAGGTACGTAGAGAAGAGTTTTTCTGAGTAACGGCTAGTTGGTTGGTTGGGGGTTATTTATACTTTTCCAACTCGTTCATACTAGCTCTCTTGCCCATTTCTTCAGCTGAGAGAACTTGTGATAGTGCAAGGGAGAGCAAGAGTCTAGTGAGGTGATTGAGATTTGAGAATCCAAGTTTAGAACCTCATTAGCGGATTAGGGAGTGACAAGTGTGCATCCATCTTCCTCATTAAACTAGCCTTGGTCAAGTGAGGGTCTTCTACTTGTTACTCTTGGTGATCGATAGCACCTAGATGGCTTGGTGGTGTTCGGAGGCTTGGTGACCATCTGGAGGCGATTATGGATGGCCCAACTCCACTTGTGATCGGTTGTGGGCGATTCACCGAGCTAGAGCGGTGAAGAATCAACCTAGAGAGAGCACTTGGTCCCTGCGCAGACCAAGGGGGAGCGATACCCTTGTGCGGGTGCTCCAACGAGTACAACAGGGAGTGTTGACTCCTTAATACCTCGGGAAAACATCACTGTGTCATCCTTTCCCTCTCCTTCTCTTGTAAGCATTACTTTCAAGCATTTCATATTTGCAATTACTTTCATATGATGTCTTGCCTTGCTTGATTTGATGCTAGGGTGGTAGTTGTAGTGTTATTGCTTTCACACACTTGTTTAGGCACTAGGGTGTAATTGGCATTAGAATAGGTTTTAATTCTGCATAGAAATTTAAAGAAACCCAATTCACCCTTGCTTAGGTGACTTGATCTTTTCAATTGGTATCAGATCCTTGTGCTCTTAAATTAGGATTCACCACCTAGAGCAAGATGTCCCATGGAAAGTTCATTATTGGAAAGTTCATATGGATGCTTATCTAGGGGTCATTGATGTAGGTGTGCTCAAAGCTACCACTGATGGGTTCACCAAAGTCTTTGATGGTAACCCATTCGGCGATGAGATACATCATGGGAAATGGAATGGAATGAAAAAACCAAAAACATCATCTTTAGAGGCATTTGTAAGGATGCCTTCAATCGTGTGTGTAACTCCAAAGACGCACATGAGTTGTGGACCACTATTTGTGCTCTTCATGACGACACAAAGAGTGAGTGTGCGGAACATTATCATTGGTTATTGGCAAATTACACTATGTTGTTGCATTAAGTATAGGAGTTGGGTGAACCTAATTGTTGCATATCACCCTCCTTGCTTTTGATATCCTTATATCCTTGTTAACCTGTTAGCATAGTAAAGATAGATGCTTAGCCCTGCTAATTAATATGGCTCCCCGGTAACACAAGTCACGTATTGCTCTATGTGGCAAGCCGGTGGTATGAAAGATATCATAAAATGGAAAGGCAACCGGGAAGGTTGGTAAATTGTCCGTACGTCTGATACTGGCAACATCTAGGAGAGCTGTGCGCCCTAGCCCGGTATTTTGTGTATGTGTCCGCTTTTGCAGGCCGATCGGATGGTGTCCCTCTTGTCATGTTGAACGCATGCCTCAACCCTTAGCTGACAAGATAACTCGTTCGAGCCGCGAAACCTACCTACTGGCCGAACCAAGAACAAACATAACCGCAATTCGGTGCAAGGTGACGAGGACGCGGAGTGTAAGGCCATGGCCAGCTAGCTAATCCCTAGGCTGGACGTACGGGGTGCTGGGCGGTCCTTGGTTTTGTTCAGTGGTTATGGGAAGCATTCTTGGTTTGAAAGGTAGCATAGGCGACTGGCGCGCCCCCGTTCAAGGGCTGCGAAGTTTGGGTGAGGAATAAACCCTCCAGCTGGATAGGAAGTCGATTTGAGTCGCGGTCTCTCCCCGTTAGTGAGAACTTGACAATTGCTACACTGGTGTGGGAACAATTAATTACTTGAATGATTCCAATGGAATGATATGAGGAGACCAGAAGGGCAAACCGGTCATTCTAAGCTTAATCAAGTGTATTATTTAGTACAGGTGCTAATTTAGAAGACATGTAATAATTATAAATGTGGCTCTATCCTTAAGTATTCAATTATAGCCGCTTTTCCGCAAAAGAGAGTTCGACCTTGTACCACCTCAAAAGCCTGCATTATCCTTGGTGTCTTTATTTTAGTTTAAGATGGGTAAGTCTAGCTGAGTACATTCGCGTACTCAGGGCTTCGGTCCCAATGTTGTTGCAGATGAGCAGATGTACTACAGGTACTGCATCAACCGTCTCTACCCTGCTATGGGCGACAACTAGGACCATGGGCGATGGTCACTTCTGAAGTCTCACCTATGCTTTTGTGAGAAATGACTTATTACTGGCACTGTAATGAACTAAGTGTGTGCGAGTTGGTTTCAAAACTATTTCCACTGTAAGAGATTTGGTTATGTAATAACTTTTAAAATTCATACTCTGATGTATTCGTATTTGAACTTTATGTAACGTATGGATGGTCTATTGAACTAAAGCGATTCTCGGCTAAGAATGAGCAAGGAATGAAATCCATCGTGGTTTCACGGACTACCGGGGTTATGAAAGCCTAAGGACAAAAATTTATCGCATCGGCGATCGGTTTTTGAACTTAAGTTTTTATAATTTGGGCGGTTCTGTTACACCACCGGGCTATAAATAGAGGGCAGATGCCACCCCCCGGGGCACTGGAGTTCCATTCAGTCTAAGTCATTTGAGATCTAGTCATCTAGAGCCACAAACCCTAGTTCATCTAGAGCCTCTCTAGTTCATAGCATAGCTTAGTTAGATCAAGAGTAAAGGAAGTCAAGATACGTCAATTGATATTGGACTCCCGATGTTGTCAAGAGATTGGAGTCTGGTATAGTTCATATTCTCTTATCTCTTATTGTGATTATCTGCAGTTGTATGATATTTATGGGAAACACTATTCTTCATTATTATGTTCTTGTTTACTTTGTTCATTGTTTATGTTAATATGTCTAGTATAGTTAGTTTGCTATTAAGTTCATGCACATGTTCGTATAGCGCTCGTCTACTCGATCGTGTGGTGAGTGGTAGGAAGTATGTAGGCATGGTGCTTAGAGCCTTAGATACATTGCTTATCTGTGGATGCCCTCATCTGTGCCAGGTCATGGGGTAGATCGTGGACGTGACAGGTCCATTGAGTCCTCTGTAGGCTATTGACACCAAAGGTGGAGCAAAGGGTAAACCGCAAGTGCACAGCTGTCAAGGTAGCTTTCACCCAAGAGTATTCCTAGGGTATCGAATCCATGGGGAACGTGAAGTGTACTTAACAAAGAACTAAATTCGTCCTATGATGACACAAGGGTTTATGATAGGTTGGGTAGAGAGGATCTCTATGGTTATGAAACTAGCAAGGAAAGGTAAGATACAAAGATTGTTCACTTCGGGCCACTAAGCCACTTAGCAACAGAAGGATGCTAAACCACATAGCACAAGAAGGCCTATGCTTTAAGAACTTGTCCGAACATGGTGGGATCAAAGCCTAGATAGGTCGGTCACCCCTACTAGGTACCACAAACAAAATGTTGGACAAGCCGCAGACACAGGTAAGTGTATAGCCTAGACACCAGGTCTACACTATATCTTACTACTCTAATCCGGATCTCGGTTAAATTGATTAGAGTACTAGTTTAAGGGCGGTGAACCAATGAACAAAAAGTAAATACTTTACCAGAACTAAATATGAATTACCATAAAAGAATCTCAAATGCAGACTAACAAAAGAGAAGGTCGCATCTGCTGAGGTATAGCTCGGAGAAGACACCAGACAGGCCCGGCTCTTCTCCAGACTCTCCTCACTCTCTCCCTATTTTCTATGCTACTAGTAGAGTAGGGCTTCACCTATGTGTAGAGAGAGTAGTTCCTCCTTGGTGTGTCTTCAATGAGAGGGAGTGAGGGGGTATTTATAGTGGAGAGGTGGAGTAGGGGCTACTCCACCGCCACATCATCGATCCACGTCATGGATGCTGAGAGCCCTTGGATCCTAACCGCCTTTAGATCAATGGTGCAAGATAATTCAGCATGTGCTTCTTTAATTCAGCATGTGCATCTTTGCATGGTGACATGCAAATGGCGGTTGGGAGAGATAAGAAGCCGCCAAGCCACCTTGGGGGGTCGGCCGACCCCCTATGACATGTGGGACCACTCCAGACCTTCTAGAAGCATGGCCCACATGTCATGGAGTGGTTAGAACTTTGGTGGTGTCCATTAATGGGTCGGTCGATCTGCACAAGGGGGGTAGTGACACTCTTACTATGACAGGTGGGCCCTCTATCATGGGGGTGCTTGGGGAGACTGGTGGGCCCCATAGGGTGGTCGGTCAACACCCCTATGGTGGGTCCCACTAGCTCATTCATCTCCATTTCCTGTAGTCCTGCAAGAAATACTCCATGGACATGTGGAACTATTTATTGGATAAAATATACTCATGATAAGCTTATGTCCCTTCATTATGAGGCTATTGATGGTGATTTTGAGCATAGAAAATTATGACATTTTCATTGTCAACAAGACCCCCACACTTAATTCTTTGCTCGTCCTCGAGTAAAGGTTAAAAGCTAACATGGCTATAACATCATTAAGGCATATAGCAAGCATAAAGTTTCCTTCAAGACATTTCTTATACAAGTGGGATATGTGTCATTGTCTAACATATATCCTTTAGAAGTTGAAGAATGTAATAGTTCTTAAGGCAAAGTCATCTTCCCATTTTCATATTCTAGTACTTGGAGTTTTTGATAAATTTTTCAAAGGAAATCACATAGATCATCTTACTCCTCAAATAGCACTTTTAGATCACTCAAGAGTGTTTGATTCCTTACCAAGGCATAGCATGAGTTTGCCTTCTTTTGTTTCCTCCTACTTCTATATGGCTTATGTGGAGTTTAGGTAGGGATAAACAAGATAGCATAGTTGCATTGCATATATTGTAAAGTCAAAACAAGGATCCAAGGAGAAAAATGTCATAATCTTAGATATGGTACATGGAAAAGTAATGTTTCTTTATTGAATTGATCTCTCTCTAACTTATTCTATTGAGACATGACTATCATTTATTTTTGTCATGAGCCTTCATGTGCTCACATATTTTTTCAATACTTGGGACCTTCATGTGTCCCTATATTTTTTTCTATATATTTTTTTCATACTATTGCATAGCCCATGCCTCTTCAACTAAAATTATACTAGAGAGAGGTCAAACTTTTAAAACATGAAGCATTTATTTGTGGAAAATGTAAGGCATGTTGTTGCGTACTCCCAGTGTAGATGTAGCATATATATGTGGTGTGTACGTGATCTTGATCTTGAGACTATGACAAAATTCTCAACAAGGGTCAACAAGGTTTGACCAAACTCAAAACAAGTACAAGTAGCATATAAATAAGGTTCTTTGATCATTGCTTGAACATATATGGCTGTGGTAGGAATTTTCTCACTATATAGGAGTAAGTGACACTATGGTTTTATGACATCTTCATAAATTAATCTCCAAGTACTCTGTATAGAAAGGGTATAAATCATGAGCCAAGAACTATATCACATTAATCAACAACTTACTCAATATGATTTTCCTATAAAAATATTTTTCCCGCTAGCATAAGCATATGCAAGAAGTCAACTTTATGATGCTTCATCCTTTTACAATGTCACAAATCATGTCACTTTTCAAAATTTAATTTTCAGCTGCGGGTCCTCTTATTTTATTCAATATTAAAGGGAAATAAACTAAAGGAAAGAAATGCGTTAAAATAGGAAGAGGGGGAAGATTGGCAAACCAGTCGAGAAGTAGGTTGACAACGTGTGGATGCTGACTGGTGGGACCAGGGGTCCATAGTGGGGTCGGTCGACCCCACTTTGGTGCCTTTGTCCATTTTGGTGCCTGCATTTGTGAAGGTTGGGGTCGACTGACCCCGCCACACTTCATTGAAGGTGTACCTAACTTTTTTCATATAGAATAAACATGAAAACACAAAGGACTCTACTGGTGGGACACACTAGCGAGTCAAAATTTATTTGAATGGAGCAAGATATATAATAATATTGGAAAGAGAAACATGATTAAGCAAAAGAGATAAAGAAACACAAGGCATAAGGATAAGGGACTAGACAATATTTTTTTTAAAGTAAGATCATGGAAAGGTTTGAATTCAATCATGTCTATTTCCTCATCTAGTTTATTAGGTTCAAGGAATACTTTTAATCGTTGGCCATTGACCTTACCTTCATCATCTTGAAGTGTAATAGCTCCATGAGGTGAAGTGTCGATGACTTGAAATGGCATTTCCCATTCGCTTCGAAGTTTTCCATGTCCAAATAACCTTACTCTTGAGTTGAACATGAGTACCTTGTCACTTGGCTTGAACTCTTTTTTCTTTATTCTTTTGTCATGCCATCTCTTTATTCTTTCCTTGTAGATTTTGGCATTGCGGTATGCGTTCTCCCTTCATTCTTCTAATTCTAAAATTTGCATTTTTCTATGTCTTCCTACAACTTGTAGATCCATATTCCAATTCTTTATGGCCCAATGTGCTCGAAACTCCAACTCAACCGGGAGATGACAAGTCTTCCCATATACTATTTGGTATGATGACATGCCAATGGGTGTCTTGAATGCAGTCCTGTATGCCCATAGTGCATCAGGAAGCTTGTCCCTCCATCTTTTCCCCATCTCATCTACAATCTTTTGCAGTATGTTCTTGATTTGTTTGTTGGATGTTTCTACTTGTCCACTTGTTTGGGGATGATATGGAGTTGCAACATTGTGTCGGATGCCTTGCTCTTCGAGGAAGCGTCGAAAGCCCCCTTCAATGAAGTGGGAGCCCCCGTCGCTTATCACTAGCCTTGGGGTTCCAAACCGTGGAAAGATGGTTTCTTTAAACATCTTTCTTGAGCTTTTGGCATACGCTTCTTTGCATGGCATTGCTTCAACCCACTTGGACACATAGTCCATAGCCACTAGGATGTACTCACATCCACGGGACTTTGGAAAAGGTCCCATGAAGTCAATGCCCCATACGTCAAAAAGCTCCACTTGAAGGTTGTTTGTTAGTGGCATTGCATCTTGAGCATTGATGTTCCCATGCTTTTGGCACCTCACACATCTCTTGATGAAGTTCTTTGTATCTTCATACATGGTTGTCTAGAAGAAACCACTTTTCCAAATCTTTGCATGGGTTCTGAATGCTCCATAGTGCCCTCCGTATGGTGCAACATGACACCTCTCAATGATCTTGATTGATCCTGCTTCAGGGACTCATTTCCTTAATAGACCATCATTGCAAACTCTATACAGGTAAGGCTCATCCCAGAGATGTACTCAACTTTCTTGTATGAGCTTTTTCTTGTTTGCTCCTGGTGGTACAAGTCCTGCAACCATAAAGTTCACAATAGTCACGTACCATGGGCTGGAGTCTGTGATCTTGAGGAGCATGTCGTCCCTTTGGATGTCATTGATCGGTAGGTCCTATGCATCTTGGAATTGCATTCTAGACAAGTGATCAGCTACAGAATTTTCTACTCCTTTTTTTATCTTTTATTTCCAAATCAAATTGTTGGAGTAGCAAGATCCATCTTATTAAATGTGGTTTAACGTCTTTCTTAGTGAGCAAGTATTTTAAGGCAGCATGATCAGTATAAATAATAACTTTTGCTTCAACTAAGTAAGATCTAAACTTGTCAATAGAAAACACAACAACAAGGAACTCTTTTTCAGTTGTTGCATAATTGAGTTGAGGTCCTGCCAAAGTTTTACTAGCATATGAAATTGCATGATGCTTTTTATCTTTTGTTTAGCCAAGAAGGGCACCAACAGCATAATCACTTGCATCACACATTATTTCAAAAGGGAGCGTCAAATCAGGGGGTTGGATGATTGGAGCAGAGACAAGCGCTTTCTTGAGAATATAAAAAGCATTTAAGCACTTATCATTAAAATCAAAGGGTGCATCTTTGGCAAGCAGGTTTGTTAAAGGTTGAGCAATTTGAGAGAAATCTTTTATGAAGCGCCTATAAAAACCAGCATGCCCAAGAAAACTTCTAACACCCTTAACATTCTTGGGAGGTGGAAGCTACTCTATGACTTCTATCTTAGCTCTATCCACCTCGATCCCACGCTCGGACACTCTATGTCCTAGCACTATGCCTTCCTGAACCATGAAATGGCATTTTCCCCAATTCAGGACTAAGTGCTTTTCCTCACATCTTTGTAAGACCTTGTCCAAATTTTCAAGACAATCATCAAAGGTTTTTCCATAGATAGAGAAATCATCCATGAAAACCTCCATGATTTGTTCAATCATGTCAGAGAAAATGGACATCATGCACCTTTGGAAAGATGCAGGAGCACTGCATAAGTCAAAAGACATACGACGATATGCATATGTCCCATAAGGGCATGTAAAGGTGGTCTTACTTTGATCGTCGGGATGGATTGGAATTTGATGATAGCCCGAGTAACCATCTAGGAAACAGAAGAAATAATGTTTTGCTAATGTTGGCACCAAGAATGGTCCACTTTTACATAACCAAAATACTGCCACCAACCTCAGTATCAAGGATAAACAAACACATCATGAGCATACTTTATCAAATAACAAGTTTCACATGTCCATGGAGTGTTTGAATGGAGGAATGAACAAATGGAGCAAAGGAGAGCCAGTGGGACCCACATAGGGGGTCGGTCGACCACCCTATGGGCCCACTAGCTCTCCCCTCTCGGCCATGATCCAGGAGAAGCACCTTAGAGTGAATTTCAACCCTTGGATCACTCTGTGCTTTCTCCCAATGGCTCATATGCATAGCACATGGATCCATGGGCCCGCACCAAGGAGATAAACGTCACAAATACTTCAGGACCAACATCTAACGCAAATGACAAGTGGGACCAACACCTGGAAGACCGAGGTGGGCCAGAGTGCCCAAGGGGAGGGTCGGCCGACCCCCATCTTGTTGGAAATCACAGCCATCCATCAAAAGGCGGTTCAAGGTCAGTTGGATCCAAGGGTGGAGGATTGAAGCCCCTTGGATCGATGACGTGGCGCTGGAGTAGCCCCTACTCAACCTCCCACTATAAATAGAGGCTCATACCCCCCTCTGTACACATGGTGAAGAAACATACAAGCTCTATTCCCTAGATTGTTCTAGTAGTTAGTCTAGAGTGGGAGTTAGAGTTGAGTCGAGATGTGCTCGGGATTTCCGGAGTCGTCTTCTGGAAAGTCTGGTATAGCTCTTGTATATTTTCTTCTTTGTAAGACTTTATCTTATTCAATATATATCTTTTCTCTCTACTTTACTTAGTATTTACTTTGAGCATTACTATACTAGATATAGTCTTGTTATATGCTTTTGCTCTTTAATAGTGTTTACATCCATAGTCTATGATCCTTGTGGCCTTTCCTGTATGCAATCATTGCCTGTCATAGGGTGCTTTGATTATAGATCATAGTCAAAGTAGTAAGTTGTGTGTAAGCGTGGTGCTTATACATCATCTTATCCTTGGTTACCGCTTGTTGCACGGATTGTTTGTGGTAGCTAGCAAGAGGTGACAGCCTTGTCTAGTCTTTGTATTCCACTACGTGTTCTTAGGCAAGTTCTTAAAAGGTAAGGGCCCCGTAAGAAGAGGGTGCGGTCCGGTAGGAGTTTTGTCCTCCTGCTGATCTATCCCTCGCCTAGCATACTTGTATTGAGGAGACAAACTATAGTGTTTAGACTAGTTAATTGGCTAAGTATATTGAAGTAGAGTAAATTGCATAGGAGTCCCTATACTCTCTCGTTGTCCTCCCACCTAGCTTTACTATCTAGTCCGTTCTAAGTATCATTTACCTTGGCTTATTCATTCATCAACCCTTCCTATCACATATATCGTTTACCCCCCTATACTAGTTGGTACTAAGTTGAGGTGCTCTCTAGGATCTCTCTCTAATTATCATTTCTACCCCAACTTTCCCTTGGGAAAATATAAATTACGATACCTTGGAATACTCCTACATGAAGTGCTACAACAGTATAATCTGTGCGCTTGCGGATTTATCCAATAGCCATAAGAAATATCAACAGCTATCCGTTCCAACATTTCATCAATGAAGGGTAACGGAAAGTGATATTTCTTTGTAGCCTTATTGAGTTTTCGGTAATCTATGAACATCCTCCAACCTGTGATGGTTCATTGAGGGATCAATTCAATTTTCTCATTTTTCACAACCGTCATTCCTCCTTTCTTAGGCACTACTTGCACGGGGCTAACCCACTCACTATAAGGAACAGGGTAAATTATGCCTACATGTAAGAGTTTCAAGACCTATTTCTTCACAACCTCTCTCATCGCATTGTTAAGCCTCCATTAAGGCTCCCTAGATGGTGTGGATTCATGATCGATAGGGATGCGATGTGTGCAAAGAGCAGGACTAATCCCTATGAGATCTTGAAGAGAGTAGCCTAAGACGGATTGATGGATCTCTAAAACGGTGATGAGTTTAAGGGTCTCCACCGAAGAAAGTTTGTCACTTATGATCACGGGGGATTCTCTATCACCATTGAGGAAAGCATACTTGAGGCCAAAAGGAAGGGATTTGAGCTTGATGGGAGGTTTAGGTGGTGGTTCAGATTCCTTCAAATCTATAGGTTCATCCAAGTTGTCTTCTTCTTGGATGAAATGTTGAGCATCATCTTCAAGATTTGGTTCGAAGGAGTCTTGAAGGAAGGCTTCCATCACTTCCTCCATCGGCTGACACTTAGGATTCGATTCTACATTTGAATTGGTAGATTGAGTTAAGGGAACCGAAAGGTTCACTCCTTTCCCGAGGTTGACATCAAGGCTCCCTGACTATTGAGTTTCTTGTAAAATCTTTTCAAGGGGGTGCCCGATCAAAAGATCGAAATCCAAGATCTCAAAGATATAGAAGTTCAAGAGAATCTCGATTTCGTTGATTGTGATTGGGACCATGCGTGCAATTCCATGACTCTTGATAACTTCTCTAGATGGAGTCTTGAGGAGTTTGTCACTTGGAGTCAAAGGTTTATTGCCCGTGAAGAGAGCATATGCTAGAGAGTCAGACATAATGCTCACTCCAATGGGGGGATTGTAAATAGAATCTAAAGCAACATTTTTCATGAAACAACGAATGGTTGTGGAGGGAAAAATAATCTGAATTACTTTGGATGAAGTTTCAGCCTCCTTAAGCCATTCATTGCTCATGATGGATGTAAGCTCTTAGATCGTTTCCTTTAGCTGATTTGGAGAATGAAAGTTTAGAGCAGAAGATCCAGAAGATCTCTTTTGCATGGGGAAATTTGAGGTGTTTCCAAAGTCAAAATCAGAGAAAAGATCATCCTCGATTTCGAAAGGGAAAATCAAAGGTTGAATTACTTCTTCCTTTGGAGGATTTGGACTTTGGGGTATTTGTGGATCAGGATTGATAGCTAAATTTTGGGATTGGATTGGTGGTGATTCAACTATCAAGACTTCTTCTTCTTGTTTGGGGGTGCTTCCTCTTCTTCCTCAGGGAGTTCATCATGAATGCCAGTGTAAGGGGTGTTTTCAAGGATTTTGTCAAGAATAGACCTTGCTTCACTAGCGGATAAATGAAGGAACGCTCCTCTATAGGCTATATCAAGGAAGTGTGTAAAATCTTTGCTAAGACCTAGATAGAAATGTTGTAAGAGCACAGGTTCGGGTATAGCAAGATTGGGGCCTGAAGAGACAAGATCTGTAAAACGGACCCGTGATGCACCTAGAGGCTCCTTATCTTTTTGCTTAAAAGTTAGGACCTCCATTCGAAGATGAACGACTCTAGAGATAGGAAAGAAGGCTAAGCAGAATTTGGCTAGAAGGGTCTCCTAGTCTCCTTGTACACTCCCTACATGTCGAGCATACCAATGTTTGGCTACTCCCATCAAAGAGAATAGAAATAGCTTCCATTTCAAGGTATCTCGTGGCATGCCTTGAATATGAAGACAATTGCTCGAACTCACGTAAATGGGTGTAAGGGTTTTCATCTTCTTCCCCAGAAAAAGGTTGTGCCTGAACCATCGCTATGAAAGCAAGACGAAGCTCATAGCAAACAGCTAAAATAGCTTTGGATGATTTTGGTGGCTCCAAACTATCACTCTTTGGAGCACCATATTGAAAGAGGGGTGTTTGATCCATGATATGAATGATAAAAATAAAAGATAAATGGGCAACTCAATTCTATGTTAAAAACAACTACTGTTCCCCGGCAACGGCGCCAGAAAACTTGTTGACACCAAAGGTGGAGCAAAGGGTAAACCGCAAGCGCACGGCTATCAAGGTAGCTTTCACCCAAGAGTATTCCTAGGGTATCGAATCCATGGGGAACGTGAAGTGTAATTAACAAAGAACTAAGTTCGTCCTATGATGACACAAGGGGTTTATGATAGGTTGGGTAGAGAGGATCTCTTTGGTTATGAAAGTAGCAAGGCAAGGTAAGATACAAAGGTTGTTCACTACTAATTTTTACCATGTTGCATCGGCAAAAAATTGATGTATTAGGGCCCAAATTGATGCCATTGCTTGGTATTACATCAATTTCGCAATTGATGCGAGCCGATGCAATAGCTCTAGATGCAATAGGCTTGTAGCATCGGTTTGCTGTGACTGATGCGACAGATCGCTATTGCATCAGCCATCCATTGTCTCTTGCATCAAAATAGAGAGATGCAAAAGGGTTATTGCATCTAAATTGTTTTAATGCGAGGTCGCTATTGCATCACCATAGATGCCTCTTGCATCAAGGTAGAGAGATGCAAAAAGGTTATTGCATCAAATCATATAGATGTAATACATGTAATTAATTTGGTGCAATAAGAATTTCAATTGCAACGGCTAACGTTCGGTGCAATAGACCATGTTGCATTGACATTAGGTTCGATGCCATAAAACTTGTTGCATCGATATAAGGTTTTTGATGCAATAAACCTTATTGCAACGACATTAGGTTTGGTGCAATATAACCTATTACATCAACATTACGTTCAATGCAATTCAAACTATAGCATCGATATTAGGTTCGCTATTGTTTCATATTGCATCCATTTTTATTTACTGAATAACAAATATTTGGAGCACAAAACTTCACAAAATGACAATCCAATGTCACAAAAGGGTAATGATATTAATAACTTTGATCATCCACATTCAGTAACATTTACAATAAGAAAATTTAAATAAGCTTGATAGTTCAAAAACTAAACAATTAAACTAAGGAATCTTAATAAAAAATAATGAAAGGCTCATTGTCATTGTAGATTTCTTGATTAAGTTCATCCTTCCAAAGAGTATGAGCAATCTTGTCAAGATTCAAGGTTTGTCTTCCTACACAAACAGTGCAAATGCCATGTGCATTAGTAGATAAAATATTAACAGCCGAAGAGTAGTTGCTAGAGATCAATAGAAGCTCCATAGAAGTGAAACAACACTACATACAAAAACATAGTTGTACGAATTGGTTAAACCATCACTTAGGAAGGCATAGCTGTAGTATAACACTTTAGAGTACAAACTACAAATCACAAAAGAATAAGTACTTCTTGTGCATTTGGACCAAGAATTTTGAAACAAGACAAAACTAGGAAGATGTAAAGAGCTCAAACTGCTAAGGAAAGAAGTAAATGTTCATTTTGATTTCTAATTAACCCAACATGCACCTAAGCTCCAGTAGTCTCTTAGTACAAAGAAAACAACTATACAATGACGATGAGCAAAAAACGCAAGTTTCTATAACTATTCCTTTTTTTGTTCAGCTATCATCTTCAAATCTAGACAATAGAGGGAATTTTCAAATTCATCTTACAAAAATCATCTTATAAAAAACACTTTTCAAATTCACAAGTAAATAGATGAACAAATGAAGCATATCATCGTCACACAAGCAAAAGGCTACAGAGGGTCGGCTCTGTTTTTGTTAGGCATATACTTGCATTAGATGAGCTACCACTGCAAGCACATTGCCCATGTATGTACTAGTGATGGGTTAAATCTCATCAGTTTAATTCATGGCTAGCCAAATCTAGACTGAACTATTTATTCATGTGATGCACATATACATACACATAGCGAAGGTTGCAACTGTAACTTGGTAACTGATGAAATTTACTAAAGAAAAATCTGCTCCTATTATCTCTAATACTCATATTAACCTAGATAATAGAGATAGCAGAGACACATAATAATACGCTATGCACAATTGTGCCATCTTTCATAGCTCAAGGCTGATTTTAGACAATTGTTCAAATGGCACAGTATAGAATGAAAACTGAACATATATGCTATCTGATCAGAAGTGTGACCTCAAAAAAACCAACGTGTGAGCACAAAAGGCATAATATTCTCACCAAAAATAATTTCATTTAAGAATACAAATCAAAATCTAGTGACTAACAAGCACTTTCCAGTATTATGTCCATGTCATGTGAGATGTGTGCATTATGTAACATTTTTTTAAAAAAATAGCAACTTTTTTATCTTCTAGAATAATTAGAAGTGGGATTCATTTCTTTATTCACTTAGTTTTCTAAGTTACCACAAGCATAAGAGACCAAGACACTAACAACCATTAGAACTGAGAACAAACTACTACTGTTGAAATGGGTACTTTTACCATGTGTTCCATTCAACTACAACTTTAATTATATACCAACTCACTCAAAATCCGCTCATACATGTCACGGATGAAAAATAGGATTAATATGTTCCATTGCCACTTACTTTATTATATTTCTATAAGAGATAATTTTTATATTTCTAGCTCATACATTTCTGCCTTTGTTTCTCATATCTCGCTTTTTAGATGCAACATTGTTCCTCAGTGTCTGTGCAGAAATAAATTTCTCTTGCCCATTATTGCCTTTGTCATTTGGGAACAAGGATCTGTTGGCTGTCCCACGGGTGACGCGACTAGATTGAATTGTGTTTTGCGTGCTCAATACACCTTCTGTTAGAGTCTACAAAATCTAGGAGATTTGAATGAGCAATCACCTTTAAGCAATTATAAGAATCTATGTAAGTGCAGGTGATATTCTGAAAATATACTACCTGTTGCACATGTTCTCCTCCTTGGCTTAAAGTGGGAACAACACTAGGTCCATCAAAAGCTTTAATATTTGTGGCCATTACAGTTTCCATCCCAGCCTGCATATTGAAAAATAGATGCACATGTTACCTCTAGATTATATATAGGTATCCATTACATTGCAGTTTTCATTAGGCAATAAAAGTATTACCTGTGATAAAGGTGCATCTTCATGTTTGTTACCCAAAGCAGCATGATTAGTAGTGAATTGTGCAGGTTCACTGGTGGTTGTGGTTGGTGCAGCAGACTTTATATTGGAGTTGTAAGGTGAAACATTAGCACTCAAGCATTGTTTGAATCCATGATGTTACTAAACAATTAAGAAGTTGTATTACCTGTGTCGGTGCTTGTGTATGTTGAGTTAGTAGTGAAAAAAACTCTTGCCTTAGTTCTTCTCTAATCTTGTTGCTTGTATTCTCTAGTTGTTGTTTCAGCTGCTGAATTATTTCCTTGTCGCTCTCCCTCTCAGCAGCTTGAATGGTAAACTGCTCTTTTAACTTCTCCATATCAGTTTGCGTCTCATTATTTTTTTGTTGGGTTGCTGCTGCTAATGCAGTTGCACGAGCTTGCTCTTCAATTCTTTCATTCATCATTTGGCTTCGGGTCGGATACTTCACCATGTACCCATGTCTAAGACCTTTGTTACTCCTGCATCCAGTGGTTTCCTTGTAGGTTTCCCGAAGAATGTAGCTTTCTTCATTTTTTGAAAGAACAGAAGCATGCACCTCAATTCTCTCAAAGATTTTGGCACAACTTTTATCCTATATTTAATAAGAACATAATTAGTTTTTCTAACGTTAGTTGTTCATAAATTTAAGAACATATATAGTTATTAATCAACAAAGTAGTACTTACATATACTTCCTTAGCATCATCAGAAGACCATCGACCTTCCTTTGAGCGTGTACTCCTCCAAAGTGCCAAATCATCCGGCTCTTCACCAGTCTCTAAGTCCCTCTAAGGTGATAAAATTGAACAATCTGATTGTTAAAGCAAATAATAAAAGAATAAGATTAGGTTTGTTATCATTACCTGCTCATAACTAACTTGTGAAAATGGTTTAGATCCCGTAAGATATAGTGTCTTTCGATGCTTGGAATTACAAGAGTTTTTGCTGCTAATTCGCTGATACAAACACAAAGATGTTAATTGCCCTAAGCAAAGATGCAAACAATACACACATATAAGTTAGAGGTTTGAACCTGGAATTTGTCACTTCAGAAATACAACACCAAGTAGTGCCACTCAACAATGTCCAATTTTTCTAGCTTATGTCTCTTTCTCTGATGATAAATGTTGTATGCCTTGTACATAGAACTCAATCGAGCTCGCCATCCTTTGTACCGCTCCTTTGCAATCTTCCATATCTTAGCCTTCTCATTATCATTATTCTCAATCTGCCACCTAATCTATACAAATAAGATGACCAAGAAATTGTGAACAATTTTGAAGTTACAAAAATTACTTTATTATATGAGGAAAAAATGCTACATACCATTATATCACGTGCTATTTTGTCTTTAACAATCTGTTTGACATCTCCCCACTTTCTAACTCCAATTAATGGAGTCCTTTTTCTTGTAAACACAACTATTTCATCAATAAACGTGCGATAGTTAACTCCTACGGGACCTTCGTGCGTGGATGAAAAATCTATTCCCAGTTCGACACTCCCAAGTTAAAATCTCTTAGCAGTTGCCGTACAACCTTTCATGGTTCCACGCCCAAGCTTTCTCTTGTTTACAATCCCTTCCAAACAATTGATGTAATAAAATTAAACATATGTAAACATTAAAAAACATCATTTTCATGTCATAATATTGTATGAACACTATAAATCATTGCATACCTTTCTGAGAGGCCTTTGGCCTTCTAGCATGAGATGGAAAATGTGTTGGTATTACGTTGCTATCACCATTTTCATCTTGTTCATCGGTTTCAACATCTAGATACCCATCTACACATACATATAATAAGTGCAAGCACACTGTTACAACAGAGTTGGAAAAACAGATGTTATATATGCTTCACTATTTCCAACGTGAAAAAAATCAGCTTATGAATATCTTGAAGAAGCCCTTCCCGCCTCAACCATTCTATATATATATATTGTAGGTATTTATTTAGAATAGTACCTAAATATATTCAGATGTATTTTTTTAGTAAATAGTACATGGGTTGTCTACATCTTGTGGCAGCTTCTGGATGGAGCACGAAAGGTAAGTTTGCATGTCCATACTGCCATAAGGATACTGACTACTTGTCGTTGAAGCATGGAAACAAGCCTTGCTACATGGGTGTCGATGTTTTACCACCGATAGCCTGCCACGGGGTTACCCGAGACAGTTGTTCGTGCCTCGGCGAATAGTGAAACCTTAGTGGTTGGACACGTAGGGACACATGGTTTATACTGGTTCAGGCCCTCGACACAGTCGAGTAACAACCCTATGTCTAGTTAGGTCGCTTGTTATTGCTTTGATCTCGTAATACAAGGTGTTGTGTGTCGCTCTACGTATCCGGTGTTACGTAGTATGTTCGGATGTTTTTTGGGTGGTACCCTCACCAGCCCTTTGTAGTCCAGGACCTGGCTGAGGGTTGCTCTAGTCCTACTCGGTTACAAACTCAGAGTCCTAAGGTATGCTTCGGTCTTGTCGTTGTTACCTAGTAGAATTCGGTGTTGTCCGCCTGCCTCCCTCCGTGGGCCGAGTGAAGGAGGCCCAAGGCTCTGGTAGGCCGGCCGATGGGTACCCTATAGGATATCCCATCGACAAGACCCCCGAGCATCTCATGATTTTTCTTCAATATGCCGGGTTGATTTAAAAGCAAGCCGACTTCTTTTTGAAGCGAAAATCATGGGATGATCTCATGTGTCTGTCTTGTGGTCTTTCTGCACCTTGGTGCACTAATTGAGTGTAGCCCCGAGCCTCTGATTACTTGGTACAAGTATTCGGAAGATCTGAGAAAAAACTGTGTATGCTATGTATTTCCAGCCCCCGAGCCTTCTCTGAGTTCTTTTTAGCAAAAAAGAGCTCGGCAGAAGGGTATGAAATACTCTGCTTTTGTCTTCTTTGGTTCACGGGTGGGTACTGTGCCTTCACGGATGTGTGGAATCTTGCTTTCACTGTTTAATTTGGTCAACTTTTGTTGTTTTCTTGGTTTTCTCTCTCATGACTTTTGGCCTTTGGTGGTCCTTCCTTGCCATAAATTATGTGGCATTTGATTGTGTGTTGTACTGGCAGATGAGATTGAGAGTTATATTGACGATCATGCTGCTGAGTGAAATTGAGCAGCCCCTAGGCTTATGTTCGCCTTCTGGTAGTTGAGTGGGTAGAAGAATTCTTGTGAATGGAGTTAGAGGCATACTAACTCATTGGTTAGATTTTCCTGGGAAGTTTGGTGTAGTAGATAGAAGAAGTCTTGTGATGTGGCCTCCATACCTTCTCTATCTGTTTACTGAACTCCGGGCTATAACTGTTGCCGCCCCTGACTTTATTGATGTGGTGCGCTCCGTCTTCCTGGTCGTGCATGCTTGCACTGAACTTCTGCTGGAAAGGCTAGAGTTGGAGCTGTCCAATCTCATTTGTTGGGAGTGGCTTTCTGCTAAGATCCAACACTTATTCACGTTGTGTGAAGGTTCTAGGTTGTCTTGACTTGTAAGGTTTTTGTCTAGGTATTAGGCCTTCTTAGGTGGTAGACCTGATATAATCCTGGCTATAGCCTTTATATTTTGTCACTTGTGGTCTTTTGTTGTAGATGAAGCTTATATTGGCCTTGTATTGGTAGCTTCTTGGTTGTTGTATTTGAGCGAGTTGTTTTCGGCATCTATTGAGTGTTGCTGGTCTTATGATTGTCCTTGGAATATTCTCCCCTGATGTACTGCTTTTATTGTAGCCGTTTGTATCTCATCAATGTAGTCCTTGTAGAATCTTTTGCCTTTACTGCTTCCTTTATGTACTATTGCTGTTGTTGTCTTTTCTTCATGGACCTGGTGTATGTGCACCCATTGTTCTTCTATAAATAGCTGTAGCAAGGTTCCCTTATCACATATCTTCTGTTTTCCCTTGTAAAAGTCCTTGTTGTATCATGGATATTGTAGTTTGCGAGCTTGACGAGCCCCCAAGCTTCTTTCTTTCTTTTCTGGGTTGTAGTTTGGTGAATGGTGTAGTTCTTGTGATAGAAAATAGTGGACAACTAGTTTCGAGGTAGCATCAAGTTGTTGGCGGTTTTGAGGCAAATGGTGTAGGTCTTGTGATGAGTCTGTCGCATGTTGTGATGTCTGATCTACCAGTGTCCTAACTCTGTGCCTTTGACTGTCCTCGCGGTCTTGGTTGAAGAAGCGTTCCTTGGCCAGTCATGTGCTGTGTCATTTTGGTACATGCTGATGCTGATCCGTATGCCTTGAATTCGGTCATTACTGTTTTGCTGTGTCTTTCGCTGCCAATCTTGAATGTCTTACGGGTTCTGCTTCTACTACCTTTGATGGCTTGGGTATGCATTGCTTCGTTGGGTATCGCACACATCCGAGTTGTTTGGCTCTGTCTGACAAAATTGAATCTTGGTTCGGGTTAGCCTAACCTTGAATTCTACTGGGTTCCTTGCTACCGACTTGTACTAGTTCTGTAACTTTATATCTAGTCTGTACTCGAAGCTTGTATTAAGAAATGAGGAATCAATGAATTGTTGTCTCAATCTTCCGAGTTCTATCTTGTTTGTAATGTCTGGGTTCTTTTACTCCGCGAGTTGTCCATTCACTTTGTAAAAGATGTATTCTGACTAATTGCTTTATTCTGGTGTCCGTTCTATAACTTTTGCTGGCCTTTTGTGTAGTTAACGAAACTTGCGGGTTTTTACCCCTTTATAGGTCTTGCCTTCCCTTTTTCCTTTACCTTTTTTACCCTATGGTAAAAAAAACTTCTTCATTTGCTTGCAAACCCTAGCTATCGCCGCTGCTTTGTTTGCCTTCAATCTGCCTCGGATGGTGAAGAAGAACAAGAATAAGGCTGAATTTGTGGACGAGGATACTATGTTGGATCGTATCGATAATCCAGAGTTTGTTGAGATGTCTCATTACATGAAACAGTCCTCCAAGCCGATGACTCAGGAGGCGGATTTAGATCTGTTTGTTGCGCATGGGCTGCTTCAGGCACGGGTTTATTTTGGTTACTCTGTTCCTAGTGAGCATGTGATTCCCAGTCCTTCTCCTAATCAGTATGTTCTTTTTGCTCCTTTTGTCCATGCTGGGCTCTGGTTTCCTCCGTCAGATTTCTTGATGGAATTTCTTCATTTTTATGGGATCCAAGTTCATCATCTGTCCCCAAATGGGATTCTTTTCCTTGCTTCCTTCACGCATTTGTGCGAGGTATTCATTGGTATCCCACCTTGTCTTCTTCTTCTTCGTCACTTCTTTTGAGTTCTCTTTCATGAGAGCAAGCCAACTCGTTCTTTTGGCTGTTGTGCCTTCCAATTCCGCCAAGGGATGAAGAGCAATTACTTCTCCTTTAGTCTTTATGATTCTGTTAAGGATTGGGTGGATAAGTGGTTCTACATTTCTAAGCCTGATGCTTATTTCTCCTCTGATCTTGCTACTAAACCAACTCCTCTTCCTAGTTGGAATGATGCTTTATCTCCTTCTGAATCTTTGGCTATTAAGCCTCTGCTGACTCAAATAAGTTTCTTGAAACAATCCAGATTGACTGGCAATGGGTTTGTTGTCAGTTTCTATCGTTGCCGGGTTCAACCTCTCATGCAGAGGGAGCATCTTGGTTTTGAGTACACTGGTTCTTCTGACCCCTCCCGGATTATCCCTGATTTCGAATTGTTAGATGATGATATATTTGATCATTTGGGGAGGGTTTTGAGTGGTGTGTATGCTATTCCTCCCCAAATTTCATAATACAATGCTGGAAATCCTCCTCCTCAGGTTAGTGATTTTTAGTTCCATACAATTTCTTTTTCCTGAGTTTTTGTTTATTGATAGCTTGCTTTGTGTTTTAGGATTATGGTCACTCTTTTAGGCTTGACTTGCCTTTTGAACCAAATGCCTCTGCTCCTGCTGAGACTGCTGCCAAGGTCACCATAGCTTAAAGTTCTTCTTCTAGGTTGATCCCTGGAATTTGTAATACAGATGGGTATGTACCATATACTCCTGATCCCTGGATTGCTCAACTTCTATTGTTTTCTAGGAAGAGGAAGCTTGAGTCTTCTGCTCAACCTCCTCTACTTGCTCCTGTCACTCGTCATCAAACTTCTCGGTCATGTACTCCCACAGGTAACATTATTGTAGGTGAGCATTTTTGCTTTCAGCCGAGTTGTTTTGTTTCCTATTTATCTTTACTCTTGTATTTGTTCTTTGTCAGGTGGCCAATCCATTCCTCTTGATGAAGAGTACTTTGACGATGATCCTCCTCTTATTCGTCCCCCATGAGTTGCTTTCTTGCTGTCTTTGCAATTTCTTTCTAAAATATTTCCCTTATTGTCGTTTGTCTAGTCGTAGGTCATCTGTTGGTCAGTCCTCTGGTGAAGCTGCCCCAATTCCTTTAGTTGTTCTGATCTCTTCTTCTATATTGCTTGATGATGACTTTTCTTTTGATATACCCAAGCTTTCGTTTGCTCAAGTTGCTGCTTCTTTCAACAAGTCGGTCAAGTAAGTCCAATTTTTTCTCCATAATGTTTGGATATTAGTTGTCTTTGCCTAATATCCTTGTTCTCATTTTTCTTAGACTTTCTTCAGATGCTCCTGCTTCATCTCATGGCGATAGGGTTCTTTTGACTTGCTGATGGTGATCTTTTTGTCTTTTGTATTTCTTCTAATTTTTCACTGTTTTGTTTCTTATAGGACTTTGTGCTCCCAATGTTGCAAATGTTGTTGGAACCTCCAAGTTGGTTGGTGCCTCTCCTCCTGCTGGCGCACGCCTCCTCGAAATATCTGAGTTGAGTATCTTGGGTAAAGCTCCTAATTCTTCTCCAGTGGCTCCTTTGTTCCTTCATGGGCCGGAAGTTCAGCTTAGTCAGGTTGAGCAAGTCCAGAAGCTTGTTTCATCTTGGAATGATCTTTCCATGTCTTTTGGTGCTGACCTAAAGGTATTTGCTCATGTTTTCTCTTCTGCAGTTTATTTTTTTGTGCTTTATTTCAATCTTTATCTCTTGCAGGAAGTCTATCAGGAATTGGCTGCTTCTCCTTCGGAAGTTCAGTCGACTGCCACTCTTCAAGCTGATCTTGATAGGGTTCCGCTTGAGCTATCTCAGGCTCGTGCTGCTTTGGAGCAAGAGAAGGATCTCCGAGGAGTTGCTGAAGCTTCCTCATCTACTGCCCTTTCTGATTTAAAGGAAAAACTGGCTGGTAAGTATTTATATTTTCCCTTATTTTTGTGGTTCTCTTTTCTGTCATTTGACATTTTTGTCTTATTTGTAGCTGCTAAACAAGCTTCGATGACTTGGAATGAAGAAAGAAAGATTTGTCTCTTCGTCTTTAATTGTCAGAGAAGAAAGCTGAAACTGTAAGTTTGGCGACTGCTTGTTGTCTTTTGGCTCTTTGCTGATTTTATTTTTAGTTTTCTGAGTTCTTTGTCTTTTTCAGTCATTGAAATCAGAGCAGGCTTTACAAACTCAGCTTTTGGAGGTCCATGGCCGATATAAGTCTTTGTATGCTGCTGCAAAACCCGTTGTGGCTGCTGTTTGTCATGAAGAGGATTCTAATGACGGCCTGAAGAGCTTAGTTCCTGCACTGCCTCTTTGGTTTCAAGAATTTGTGGAGAATGGTTTTGAGCGATGTATAAACATTATTGTTTCCTTTGTTCATACCCTTTCTCCTGAAGTGTCCTTAGAACGAATTCTTGAAGATCCGATGGACGCCGATCTGTTGGTGAAGTGGGAGCAATCAAAGCCCGAAGTCAAGGAACTTTGTAGCAAGATATTTGGCCAGATGAAAGTGTTGCCTCCTTCCCCTTGACAAGAAACATTTATTTTCCCTTGATGATCTTGTAATATATATACTTGTTATGATCTTTTGCTTAATATTTTATCAGGCTTCGTCCTGATATTGTTATTTCTTAATATATATACATGTTGTGTAAATTGTCATCTGATCAACTTATTTGTCCTTTTGTTCTTCTGATCTAGTGAGCCGTGTTGAGATCTTTTGACTGATACTTGTAGTATTGTGCTTTTGTATTAAGCTTTGTAGGTTACTCGTTTGTATTTCCTAAGTTCATTCTAAAACTGTTGTCGACCTTCGAGTCGTAATGATATTTCTGAAATAGATATAGTGCTTTGCATCTTTCCGTCTCTGTTCTGGGTTTTATCTTTGCCTCATATTTTTCTCTTGTATAATGACTTCCGAGTTGTTTTTGGGTAGTACTGTTGATTGGAGTAATCGATGTCCCTTTATGATGTGATGTCATTCGGCTTGTAGCTATTGTTGCGCTGAGTTGTGCTGCTCTCTAAGCAGTTGATTATATGTGTTGTGCCCCTTTGCACTGAATTTGACGTCGTCGAGGTAGATTGGTCTTCTTATTGTGTCGAGTAGTATGTTGTTTGTCATTCCGTCTCACGAAACTGTAGACTTATATATATGAACCAGACCGTGCCGCTCATGGTGCAAAGCAGTCGGTTTGTCATGTTGCTTCACGAAGCAATTGCCTTAAAATGCCAGACAGTGCCTCTCATGGTGCAAAGTTGTCGGCTTTTCATGCCGTTTCACGAAACGGTAGACTTTTATATATGAACCAGACTATGCCGCTCATGGTGCAAAGCAGTCGGTTTGTCATGTTGCTTCACGAAGCAATTGACTTAGAACGCCAGATAATGCCGCTCATGGTGCAAAGTTGTGGGCTTGTCATGTCGTCTCACGAAACGGTAGACTTATATATATGAACCAGACTGTGCCGCTCATGGTGCAAAGTAGTCGGTTTGTCATGTTGCTTCATAAAGCAGTTGACTTAAAACACCAGACAGTGCCGCTCATGGTGCAAAGCTATCGGCTTGTCATGCTGTCTCACGAAACGGTTAACTTGTAGATCGTTTGTCATGGTGCAAAGTAGTCGGTTTGTCATGTTGCTTCATGAAGCAGTTGACTTAAAACACCAGACAGTGCCGCTCATGGTGCAAAGCTATCGGCTTGTCATGTTGTCTCACGAAACGGTTGACTTGTAGATCGTTTGTTCTTGAAGTCTTGTATCTTTTTCAATTGTAGAATTTCTTGAGTTGGCGGATATACCAAGTGTTGCTTAATTGTATTCCGTCTTCTGTCATTAGCTCATACGTTCCGGGTTGTATTGCTGTTTTGATGATAAATGGGCCCTCCCATGGGCTGAGTACTTTGTGTCTTCCTTCTTTGTTTTGAATTAGTCGTAGCACCAGTTCTCTTGGTTTTAGTGTTCTTGGATGCATATTTTTGTCGTAATGTATTCGTAAGCCTTGTAGGTATCTTGCATTTTGAATTACTGAACTGTCTCTTATCTCATTGATTGTGTCAATCCCTAGCCGTCTTGTTTCTTCGGCTTCTCCTTTGTCGTATTGTTCTATTCTTGGTGATTGCCATATTAAGTCGATCGGTAACACGACTTCTGATCCATATACCAGAAAGAAAGGTGAATATCCTGTTGCTTTGCTGATTTGAGTTCTTAAGCCCCATACTACTTTTGATAGTTCTTCTATCCATTTTCCTCCATAGTCTTTTAGGTCTTCATATAGTCTTTGTTTTAGGCCTTGTAATAATAGCCCATTGGCTCTTTCGACTTGTCCATTTGTTTGAGGGTGAGCTACTGATGCATAATCTATCTCTATTCCGCAATCTCTTGCCCAATATTGGAATTCTTTTGCTGTAAATGGTGATCCAAGATCTGTGATTATTCGGTTGGGCATCCCAAATCTGTGCATGATGTCTTGTATGAATTCTGTTGCTTTTTCTGCGTTGTATTTGACTAACGGTTTGTATTCGATCCATTTGGTAAATTTATCTACTACCACAAATATGTATTCAATCCTCCTTTTGCTTTTTTGAGGGGTCCGACTTGATCTAGCCCCCAGCATGAGAAAGGCCAGGCTGGTGGTATGCAGATTAGATTGTGTGCTGGAACATGTGATTGTCTTGCAAACATCTGGCAGCTTTTGCATGTTTTGACTAATTATTCTACATCCTTGAGTGTTGTTGGCTAGTAGAATCCGCTTCTGAATGCCTTACCGATTAGTGTTCTAGATGTTGCATGATTTCCACAGCATCTCGAGTGGATTTCTTCCAATATCTCTTTTCCTTCCTGTGTTGATACACATTTCAATAATACTCCAGAAGATGCTACTCTCTTGTAAACTTTGTCTTTTATGAGAACGTATGCTTTGCTTTTCCTTATGACCCTTGTTGCTTCTGCTTTGTCTCCGGGTAGTTTATTTTTGCTTTTATAATCAATGTAAGGTTGCCTCCAATCATTTTCTATGTTGAAGATTTGTCTTGAAGCATTGGGTTCTTCTATCTTGTCTATGTCCATTGGGTCTTCTTTTTGTTTGCTAATTTCTTGGATTGTTGCCTTTGCAAGTTCTTCTACGAATATTCCAGGTGGTACCTTTGCTCTGCCTGATCCCAATTTTGACAGGATATCTGCTGCCACATTTGAATCTCTTAAGACATGATGGATTTCTAGTCCTTCGAATTTTTTTTTGAGTTTCCTTATTTCTGCACAGTATGCGTCCATGTTGTTTTTTGTGCAATCCAATTCTTTGTTAGTCCGAATGGCATTGACTTGTAGCAATATGCCCCGAAGGGCGTTATAAAAGATGTTTTGCTTTGATCTTCATCTCTTAGTGATATTTGGTGGTATCCCGAGTAGTAGTCGAGGAAAGATAGCAGTGATGATCCAGCTGTTGAATCTATGACTTGGTCAATTCTTGGTGGCCCATATGGGTCTTTTGAGCAATGGTTGTTAAGATCTGTGTAGTCAACACACATATGCCACTCTTTCGAGTTCTTTTTCTCCACTAAAACTGGGTTAGCTAACCAATCTGGGTTGATTATTTATCTGATGAATCCAGCTGCCAATAGTTTTGTAATTTCCTTTTTGATTGCTGCTTTCCTGTCTGGTGCGAATCTGCGTAGCTTCTATTTTACTAGTCTTGATCCTTTGTTTGTGTCAATTTTGTGCTCAGCCAACTCCTTTGGGACTCCTGGCATGTCTGCTACTTTCTATGCGAATATGTCTTTGTTGTCCCTTAGAAAGTTGGTGAGCGTGAGTTCCTGTTTGGGGTCTAGATTTGCACTGATTATTTCTGTCTTTTCTGAATCTCCTGTTAACAGGTCGATTGTCTTTGTGACTGCTTCTTTTGGAGATGTAAAGTTATTTGGCTTCTTTGCTGGTATTTGGATTTCATCCGGATTCATTTCCTCAACCTTCTTCGCAATGTCTTCTTTTTCCTTGTAGTCTTGTAATTTTTCTGATATTTGTATGGCTTGCACATCACAATCATATGCCTTCTTTAGATCTCCCTTTAATGAAAGAACTCCTTTTGTTGTCGGCATTTTGATTAATAGGTACGGGTAGTGGGGTACTGCCATGTATCTTGTGAGTGCCGGTCTTCCGAGAATTGCATGATAACAAGATTCGAAGTCAGCTACTTCGAATTTAATGAACTCAGTTCGATATTTGTTAGGTGTTCCAAAGGTGACTGGTAAAGTAATCTGTCCCAATGGTATGGAAGCTCTTCCAGGTACTATCCCATAGAAAGGAATACTTGTTGGTATGATCATGTCTTCATAGTCTAAATTCATCTTCCTTAGGGTGTCTGCGATGATTATGTTTAGTCCTGCTCCTCCATCAATGAGTACATTGGATACCGCTACTCCTGCTATTGTTGGTCCCATTACTAGGGGATAGTGGCCAACATTTGCTTCACTTGTCCATTGATCTTCTCTTGTGATCTAAATTGGGCACTCTGACCAATCTAAATATCTTGGGGTAGCTGGTTCTGCTGCCATGATGGTTCTATGAGCTAGTTTTTCCTGTCTTTTACTTCTTGTATATGATGCTCCAAAAAAGATTACTGCTATTTGTCGTTGAGGTTCTTGATAATTTCCTTCTGCTTTCTTTGTATCCTTTCTGGATTCGTTTGTTCTTTGTTCCGAGTTGTTTGCTTGTGTTTCTTCTTCTTTATGAATCTTCGTTGAAAGATGTCGCACTCGACTAGCTTGTGTCCTGCGTGAGGATGTATATGGCAAGGTAGGTTTTCTATCCTTTCTGCTGGCTTTCTTGCGTAGTTGCTGCCCTGATAGTTGTTGTTTGAGTATTTGTTATTTTGGTTTGTGTTTCTGTTGTTGTTGTAACTATTGTTGTAACTGAAAGGTCCTTGTGTGATTTTTGTAATTGAGTGACAACTTAGGTGGACTAATATGTGTTTAAGTGACATATACACAGGAGATTAGTTCATGGGTGATTGTGTGATGAAGGAGCTTATTGCACATGAGACATGACATGGAGTCATGTGACCAAGGTGGAGAAGATCAAGATGAGGCTTGGCTTGATGGACCGGTTGCAAGTGTGAAGGGCAAGTGAGTGATGCTTGGAGCCGATGGACCGATGCAATGGTGAAGAGCAAGTGAGGTCAAGATCCATGAATCAATACTGTCATGTGATGATATGAAGTGGATCATATCATTTGGTGATAGGATGGTGCATGTGTTGCATCAACAATGGAGAAGGAGATGGAATGGAATGCGTAAGGCAAAGGTATAACCATAGGGCATTTGATTTCACTGGTCATAGGTGTGTAAAGAAAGTATATGACCGGGTTTAGGATAGATGGTCGTACTATCAAGAGGGGCAAACTTGTTTGCATATCGGTCATCTAGTGCCACTTGAGCGATCTAACATTGCGATGCATTAGGATCGAGTGGCGCGGTGAGAGCAAGTGAAAATCCTTTGAAAATGATTGTGAAAATGCTAACACACATGCACATGGTGATGTACACTTGGTGGCGTTGGCACATTTGCAAAGGAGAAGGTGTTGGAGTTGAATTGAATCAACTCGGAGAAGAGAAAAATATTTTTCGGTGTGCTCCTAACACTAGAGTGGATCTTGGAATGAAATACTGCTTTCATTCATTGTTATATGGATCAAATGGACTTGAGAGATGTGTTGGCCTTTGAGTTAGCTTTCCAAAAAGTCTAAGATCATCGAAATCGGAGTTCGGAGCTAAGAGATACCGACGTTTTCGTGCGGACTGTGCTGGTCTGAACGCACTGTGCAGTCCTGACGCACTTTAGCGTCCGGACCGTACTTGCGTCCAGAGGTCTAAAAATTGCTCTCCGGGATGCTCTGTGAGGTCCGGACAGCGTCCGGAGTAAAAACTGCTCTCGGGAGCTCTCTGTGTAGAGTCCGGACGCTCGGTTAATGGTCCGGACCTCTACTGTTCATAGCGTCTGGAGTTTTTTTTCTGTGTGTTGAAGCGCGTGAACGGCTCGATTCAAACGGGGAAGGGTCCGGACGCATGCGCAATTGTTCGGACCCTTAGTAAAACAGCGTCCGGAGGCGCGCGAAGAGTGGGAAAACGGCTAGTTTCTTCCCCTTTCTATAAATAGACATGGTGGCTACCCTTGGCTTGTTGCTGAGCACCCTAGGGTCTTTGTGGCTTTTGTTGGTGTGCTTGGGAGCCCTCTAACTCACATACACTTGATAGTGATCATCCGATTTTGTGAGAGAGCGATTCTAGTGCGTTGCATTGTGAGTTTGCATCGAGTGGCACTAGGTGATCGTGTTGCAAGCCTGTGGTGCTTGTTACTCTTGGAGGTTGCCACCTCCTAGATGGCTTGGTGGTTGTAGCTCCGTACGGACTGTGCTGGTCCGGACGCACTGTGCAGTCCAGACGCACTTTAGCATCCGGACCGTAGCTCCGGACCTACGTCCGGAGGTCTAAAAATTGCTCTCCGTGATCCTCTGTGAGGTCCGGACGCAACCTAGCATCCGGAGGTGCTGTCCGGACAGCGTCCGGAGTAAAAACTGCTCTCGGGAGCTCTCTGTGTAGATTCCGGACCTCTACTATTCATAGCGTCCAGATGTGTTTTTCTGTGTGCTGAAGCGCGCCAACGGCTCGATTCAAATGGGTAAGGGTCTGCACGCATGCGCGTTGGTCCGGACCCTCAGTAAAACAGCGTCCAGAGGCACGTCCGGAGGCGCGCAAAGAGTGGGAAAACGGCTAGTTTCTTCCCCTCTCTATAAATAGATATGGTGGCTGCCCTTGGCTTGTTGCTGAGCACCCTAGGGCCTTTGTGGCTTGTGTTGGTGTGCTTGGGAGCCCTCTAACTCACATACACTTGATAGTGATCATCCGATTGTGTGAGAGAGCGATTCTAGTGCGTTGCATTGCGAGTTTGCATCGAGTGGCACTAGGTGATCGTGCTGCAAACCGGTGGTTCTTGTTACTCTTGGAGGTTGCCACCTCCTAGATGGCTTGGTGGTTGTGGCTCCGTCGAATCCCGCAAGAAGATTGTGCGGCGCTATGGAGAAGTGCTTTGTGAGGGGTATTGTGCTCGCCCCGCGGGAGATCAAGAAGAGCAACTCTAGTTGAGCGTGTCACTGAGCTACCCTCACTTGTGGGTAGATTCTTGCGGCGCCGGAGTGAGTGGGCTAGGCTTGTGAACGCATATTAGCCGCCGAATCACTAAGTGAGTGGTCGACACAACGGGGACTAGCTTGGTGGCGACCAAGTGAACCTCGGGAGAAAAATCACCGTGTCAACCTTGTGTACATCTTCTCGATGGTTTGCATTCTCCAAATCACTAGCTTGTATTTACTTATTCATACTTGTGCTAGTGATTAGTTGTTGTTCTTGAAACTAGTTAGCTTGTGTAGCTTAACTAGTTGTCTTCTAGCTTGTGTAGCATAGAAGTAGTGAAGAATCATGGCCCTAGTTGGTTTCGGTGATTAACGACAATTAGAGATTATTATGGCTAACGTGTGTTTTGTAGAGGCTATGCGTAGCTTAGCCATAGTGATCAACAAGAATGGGCACTAATGGTCATCACTTAGCCCCCAAGATGGATATCGTTTCGGATTTCAAGGAGACATGATGAAGACCCTAGAATGATAGGCTAAGTGCCATAAGGTGATGAAGGGCACTTAGAATTAGATAGGGCTTCTTTTTTTGTCTTTGACCAGAGGGGTTGAGACTAGTAGCTTGACTTAGGAAAGCTTCATGACTTAGGTGTGGTGCACACTTGACTTCCTTAGCTCTAAGCATGCCTATGGTGACCGTAAGATAGCCTAGAACATCTTCCATATTCATCGCGACGAAAAACGAAGTTGTTAAATCTGTTTTCCGGGCGTCGGACGCTCCTGAGAGGGGCGCCGGACGCTGTCTGTCGCGTCGGACAGAGGCGTCGGACGCTGGGTGGTTAAGTCCACAGCGTCCATCGACCTTCCAGTGGAGATGTTTTCTGGCTAAGTTTTTCAGGGTCCATTGGACGCTGTCCGTCGGCCAGGCGTCGGACGCTGGGAAGAGCGTCCGTCGACCTTCCAGAGAGGGTGTTTTCAGCCCGAGCCAGAGTGTAGCGTCGGACGCTGGGGTTCAGCGTCCGTCGCCCAGTGACGTAGCGTCCGTCGCTGGGAACAGTGTGTCAGAACTAGCCGTTGGGCAGGGCGTCGGAGCGTCCGTCGCCTAGGCGCCGGAGCATCCGTCGCCCAAACTATGAACAGAAACTAGCCGTTGGGGCATGCGACGGACCGTCCGTCGCCTAGTCGACAGAGCTTCCGTCGCCAACTTAAGTTGCCAGCCCGAGGCAGTTTTCAGAGGGTCTATTTATAGCCCCTCCCACTTCTCTCCCACCTTGCCTTTGCTCATTTGAGTTGCTGAGTTTGTTGAGAAGGTTGGGAAGAGAGCAAGAGCCCTAGAGAGAGAGAGTGATTCGCGAATCCATCCATCCTCTCTCTAGTTCATCCAAGAGTTCAAGTGTGCATCCTCTAGTTGTGAAGCTTGAGTGAGTCAAGTGAAGATCGAGGCTTGTTACTCTTGGTGATCGACATCACCTAGACGGTCCGGTGGTGCTCGGAGGAAGGTGATCGCCGGAAGATTGTCGGCGGCCCTTCTCCATCGACGTTGTGATCGGTTGTGGGCGATTCACTGAGCCGGAGTGGCGAAGAATCAGCCCGTAGAGAGCACTCATCCCTTGCGCGGGATTGAGGGGGAGCTATACCTTGCGAGGTGCTCCAACGAGGACTAGGGGGGAGTGTCGACTCCTTGATACCTCGGCAAAACATCGCCGTGTCAAGCATCTCTTTCCCTAGGTCTTTACTACCGCATTACTTACCGCACTTGTCATTCTTGTCATACTAGAATTGTGTAGGAAGTTTTCGCTTTCCATTGACTTGCTTCTGCTTTCTAGCTAGGACACACAAGCGGTAGGCACTAGGGGGTTAATTGGCTCTTTATAGGTTTAATTCTTGTTTAGAAATTAAAAAGAGCCCAATTCACCCCCTCTTGGGCATCTTGATCCTTTCAATTGGTATCAGAGCGAGGTTTGCTCTAAATTAGGCTTCACCGCCTAGAGCAAGATGTCCCATGGGGATGGACCACCTCCTATGTTCAATGGAGATGACTTTCCTTATTGGAAAGTTCGTATGGAGGCCTATCTAGAGGCCGTTGACGTGGGCGTGCTCAAAGCCGCCACAAAGGGAGGCACCCTCTTCGCGGAAGATCTTAACTTTGATAAGCACAATGCCAAGGCAAAGAACATTATCTTTTGTGGCATTAGCAAGGATGTTTTCAACCGAGTGCATAATGCAAAAGACGCATTTGAGTTGTGGACCACTATTTGTGCTCTTCACGAAGGCACAAAAAGTGAGCATGAAGAACGCTATCACTTGGTTATGGCTAAGCTCAATTCTTTTTCCATGCATGCAAATGAAAATGCAAATGAAATGTACTCACGACTTAACATTATTGTAGTGGAATTGAATGGGCTCGGTCTCAACCAAATGGAGCCGGCCGATGTGGTACACAAGATCCTTTGTGTCTTGCCCATTGAGAAGTATGGCCACATCGTCACGGTTCTTCACCAAGGAGATCTCTCCGCCGCTACACCAACACAAATTTTGAGCAAGATCAATGCCCATGAGATGTACATGAAGATTGGTGATGGTGGCTCTTCTTCCTCCTCCAAGAAGAAATAAAAAGAGAAGGAGGAGAAGGACTTGGCACTAAAGGCATCCTCCTCGGAGAAGTACAAGATGCAAGTCATGTATGAGAGTACAAGCGATGATGATGATGATGATGATGATGATCTCGCTCTCATGGTGAAGAAAACAACCAAGATGTTGAAGAAGCTAAGCAAGAATGGAGTCAAGTTTGACTCAAAGAAGAAGAAATTCTTCACAAGCTCTTCAAGAAAGCCTCTCTCCAAGATGGATTGCTACAATTGTGGCAAACTTGGACACTTGGCTCATGCTTGCCCCGAAGAGAAGAAAGACAAGTACAAGAACAAGAAAGCAAACAACAAGTTCAAGTACAACAAGGGAAACAAAGATGAGCCAAGTGATGAGGAGAAGAAGGATGACAAGCCATTCAAGAAGAACAAGAACTTCAACATCCACAAGAAGAAGAAGAATGGCAAAGCCTACATTGTTGGTGATTGGTTCACCGACATTGAAGACTCAAGTGACTCATCCGGAGATGAAAGTGAAGAAGAGAAGGTGGCCGCCTTGGTGATTGGTTCATCTACTCCACCGCCACCCCCTCCATCATCTCCGGGCTCATCCTGTACACACCTATGCCTCATGGCTAAAGGTGACAAAAAGGTACAAAAAGAGGATAGTGATGATGAGGCTAGCTCTAGCAATGATAGTGATGATGAGTTTGAGGCACCTTCCTATGATGAGCTAATTGTAATTTGCAAAAAATACACTATGCTCATTAGGAAGTATAAAGGTAAAAGTGAATCACTAGAGAAAGCCAATGATAACTTGCATGCTAAGCTTGATGACTTGTCTAGTGCTAATGATGAATTGAAGCTTGAGAACAAATCTCTCTCATCTAGCACTAGGGAGCTCAAAGCCTCACTCAAGCAAGCTAATGAGAAACATGATAAGCTTGAGAGGTCAACACAAGAGCTCCATACAAGATACAACTTGCTAAAAGATGACTACAACCAAGTTAAGAATGAACATGGTACACTTGTGATAGCTAATGAATTGCTTTCAAATGATCTTGCTACACATGTTGCTATTAACCCGGTTGTTAAGTGTGATATAGCTACATCTTGTGAGGACTTGCTTGATGAAGTTGCTAGTGAGCAAAATGCTAAGTGCAAGGGCAAGAAGGTAGCTGAGGCCGAGAAGTATGATGACTATGTGAAGATGAGGCAAGAAAACTCCAAGATTAAGGAAGAGCTAATCAACCTCAAGGCAAGCAAGGCATTCACCATCAAGTCGGCCAAGCAAGATGACAAAGATGCAATGACCTTGATCAACTCCCTCAAAGAGGAAAATGCAAAGCTCAAGGTTGAGAAGATCAAGCTTACAAGTGGATTGGAGAAGTTCACCAAGGGCCACAACCTCCAAAGTGAGCTCTTGATGAACACTATCATGAAGACCGACAAGACCGACATTGGGTTCAAGGAGAACCAAATCATGAAGGCCAAAGTCAAGATAGAAGCCAAGAACTACTACAAGAACAAGGCCATGAGAAGCAACTATGACACACCAAAGCCTAAGCCCAAGAAATGCTATGGATGTGGTCAATAGGGTCACTTTGAATCCCAATGCAAGACTCCACCTCCCAAGACCTTGCCCAAGCACATAAGGCCCTTCGCTCATGATGCACACTTCATCATCAACAAGGACTCCAAGTGTAGACCTCAAGTTGTGTTTCTCGGTCCTAAGATGAAGAACAAGCCCAAAGTGCTATGGGTTGCTAAGGAGTTGGTGGACAAGGCTATGGGACCTCGCCAAGTGTGGGTTCCCAAACAACAAGCTTAACTCCAAGTTGCTTGTGTGTAGGTGAACTACAAGACCGGTGGAAGTCATTGGGTGATTGATAGTGGATGCACTCAACATATGACCGGTGACTCCCGAATGTTCACCACACTTGAGGAAGATTGTGAAGGGCAAGACAAGATTACCTTTGGGGACAATTCAAAAGGCAAAGTGCAAGGTCTAGGCAAAGTGGCAATCTCAAATGATCAATCAATATCGAATGTCTTGCTAGTACAATCATTGAGCTTCAACTTGCTATCGGTGGGACAACTATGTGATCTTGGTTTCCAATGTCTCTTCACTCCAAATGAGGTAGTTGTGTCCAAGATTGAAGATTCATCATTGATATTCAAAGGGTTTCGGCACAACAATCTCTACCTAGTGGACTTCACCTCAAATGAAGCTAGTTTGCAAACATGTCTTTTCTCCAAGAGTTCTTTGGGTTGGCTATGGCATAGAAGATTAGCTCATGTGGGAATGTCAACCTTGAAGAAGCTTGTCAAGAAGGAATTGGTTAGAGGTGTGAAGGATGTGGTGTTTGAGAAAGACAAACTTTGTAGCGCATGTCAAGCCGGCAAGCAAGTAGCAAACACTCATCCAACCAAAGCTTTCATGTCAACCTCAAGAGTCCTAGAGCTACTCCACATGGATCTATTTGGTCCTACCACCTATGCTAGCCTTGGCGGCAATCTCTTTTGCTTGGTGGTAGTTGATGACTACTCTAGATACACTTGGGTGTTCTTTCTTCAAGACAAGGGAGAAACTCAATCAATATTCAAGAAGTTTGCAACTAGAGCCCAAAATGAGTTTGATGTGAAGATCAAGAAGATAAGAAGTGACAATGGGACCGAGTTTGTGAACACCAAGATTGAAGACTATTGTGATGAAGTTGGGATCAAGCATGAAGTATCCGCCACCTATACTCCCCAACAAAATGGTGTAGTAGAGAGGAAGAACCGGACACTTATCACTCTTGCAAGATCAATGCTTGATGAATAAAACACCCCCAAGAAGTTTTGGGCCGAAGCAATCAACACCGCATGCTATGCAGCCAACCGGCTATTTGTCCAAAGGCTTCTCAAGAAGACCCCCTATGAGCTTGTGAATGGAAAGAAACCGGATATATCCTTTTTCCGAGTGTTTGGTTGCAAAGTGTACATCTACAAGAAGCGCCAACACTTGGGCAAGTTCCAAAGAAGATGTGACATTGGTTTCTTAGTTGGGTATTCACTTAAATCCAAGGCATACCGTGTATTTAACAAAGCCACCGGCTTAGTTGAAGAAACGTATGACTTGGAGTTTGATGAAACTAATGGCTCTCAAGAAGAGCATGAAAATCTTGATGATGTAGGTGATGAACCCTTGAGGGAGGCAATGAAGAACATGCCAGTTGGTGCTATCAACCCACAAGAGGTGGAAGAAGTTGAAGATGAAGCAAATCAAGATCCTTCTCCACCTCACACGCCTCAAGTTGATGAAGGAGATCAAGTGAGGGAAGCTCAAGAAGACACTCACATCCCTTAAGATCAAGCCGAGGCCGAAGCAAGAAATGTTGAAGCACCGCAACCTCCTCCTCAAGAGATCAATAGAAGATCTACACCTATGCTTCAAGCACATCCTCAAGACCTCATCATAGGGAGTCCATCAAGGGGGGTAACAACTCGATCTAAACTTGCTTCTTATGTTGAACATCACTCCTTTGTTTCCTTTGTTGAGCCTTCTAGTGTGGAGGATGCACTTGCGGATCCGGATTGGGTGAACGCCATGCACGAAGAGTTGAACAACTTCACCCAGAACAAAGTGTGGACACTAGTAGAAAAGCCCAAAGGAGCAAGAATCATTGGCATCAAGTGGGTGTTTAGGAACAAGCAAGATGATCAAGGCGTGGTTGTGAGAAACAAGGCAAGATTGGTGGCAAAGGGGTTCTCCCAAGTTGAAGGCTTGGATTTTGGGGAGACCTTTGCACCGGTTGCAAGACTAGAAGCCATTCGTATCCTTTTGGCATATGCTTCACATCCTAAAATGAAACTTTTTCAAATGGATGTGAAGAGTGCCTTTCTAAATGGTTTCATTAATGAACTTGTTTTTGTCTCACAACCTCCCAGGTTTGAAGACCCAAATTGTCCTAATCATGTGTATAGGTTGTCCAAGGCACTCTATGGACTGAAGCAAGCTCCAAGAGCTTGGTATGAGTGGCTAAGGGACTTCCTACTCAAGAAGGGCTTCAAGATCGGGAAAGTGGATAGCACACTCTTCACCGAGGTGCTAGATGGAGAGATCTTTGTTTACCAAGTATATGTCGATGACATTATATTTGGGTCAACAAACCAAGGTCATAGCAAGGAATTTGGTGCATTGATGTCCAAGGAGTTCAAGATGTCGATGATTGGCGAGCTAACCTTCTTCCTTGGCTTCCAAGTGAAGCAATTGAGGGAGGGCACCTTCATATCTCAAGAGAAGTACACTTATGATGTGCTCAAGAAATTCAAGATGGAGGATTGCAAGCCAATCAAGACCCCAATTCCTACTAATGGGCATCTCGATCTCGATGAGGGAGGTAAACCGATTGACCAAACTCTTTATCGTTCTATGATCGGTAGTTTACTTTACCTCACCGCTTCTAGGTCGGATATCATGTTTAGTGTGTGTATGTGTGCTAGGTTTCAAGCAAACCCTAAGGATCGCATCTTTGTGCGGTTAAAAGAATCCTTAGGTACTTAAGGCACACCCCTAGCATGGGTCTTTGGTATCCCAAAGGAGCTCCCTTCCAACTAGTTGGCTATTCCGATTCGGATTATGCCGGGTGTAAGGTTGATAGGAAGAGTACCTCCGACGGATGCCACATGCTAGGAAGATCACTTGTTTCTTGGTCCTCAAAGAAACAAAATAGTGTGGCATTGTCAACCGCCGAAGCAGAATACATTGCCATGGGAGCAAGTTGTGCACAAATCCTATACATGACCCAAACACTCTTTGATTACGGCTTGTTTTTAAAAGAAGTTCCACTCTTGTGTGATAATGAAAGCGTCGTAAAGCTTGCAAACAACCCGGTTCAACACTCTCACACCAAGCACATAGATATTCGCCATCACTTTCTTAGAGATCATGTGGCTAGGAAAGACATAACACTAGTTGGAGTTAAGAGCGAAGATCAATTGGCGGATATCTTCACTAAACCACTCGATGAAACAACCTTTTGTAGGTTGAGAAGCGAGTTAAATGTGCTTGATCACTCTAACTTCACTAAAAGATGAGTTTGTATGAACCATGCATTCATATGTAATATAATAAGTTTAATTTGGTAATGCACATAGGCTTGGCTAACGCGGTTAAGATAACCGCCCTCAAAGCGTGTGACAAAGCTTAACCGTGGTTTAAACTTGCAAGCAACCTAGATTCAAATTTTGTATTGCATAGCATATGCATGTGTGTTGTTTGCCGTTTCTTTTCGGTTAAGTTTGAGCATCCTCTGTGTTCGTCCACTTAGGGGGAGCATTCCAAGCTCAAGACTCTTCTATACCCCTCTTGTGGCCATATGATGACTCCTTGGTGCTTCCATTCGAATATTTTGAGCTAAAACTAAATTTAAGCCTATGGCAAACTATTTGAAAATGAGTGTTTGAGAGATGGTTCTCATATCAAGTCCAATCAAGTGTTATTTGGATCTTATTGAGATTGGAACTTGGTTGGGAGAAAGACGCAAAAACAAAATTTGAAAAATTCTATTTAAAAGGCGTCGGACGCTGCCGACGGACGCTCGGTGTCAATTGCCTCAGCGTCCGTCGCGATCGTCCGGAGATTAAAGTTGCCCGCTTACAGGGCGACGGACGCTCCCCCAAGCGTCCGTCGCGGTCAATCCGATTGGGCGTTTCAAAACTGTTCTGGAAGCCCGACGGACGATGCCGTCGGACGCCCCCCCGAGCGTCTGTCGCTCCGCGTCGGAGCGTCCGTCGCGAACTTAACGGCGAATTTTTTTAAAAAAACCCTGACTCCTCTTTGTTTCTCTGGATCTCTTCCGTCCGCCGCCGCGCCGTTTCTCTAACCCTAACCGCCGCCACTTCGCCGCCGCTGGGCCCTGTGCTGCCCATCACCGGAGTTCTTCACCCAGCGCCGCTACCACCTTCCTGCGCCGCCAGTTCCACATTCCTGCGCCGGCTGCCCCTGCGCCGCCGCACTGATTCACCAAACCCTAACTGCAGAGCACTTAGCCATGCCAGAAGCTGCTCCACCTTGCACCGCCGCCGCCCCTCTGCGTAAATCTAGTCATGCATCACTCCTTGCCAAGGGGCTCTCCTCCAAGGAAGTTGATCGATTCAAATTGCGTGTCAAGGTGAAATTCACTTCTGTGATCTTTTCCCTCCGAATTGCAATTCACCTCGCCATTCTCTACCAACCCTAATCCATCATCTCACTGCCTTGTTTAGTTTGCGGATTGCGGATTGCGGATCGATCGGGGATCTCTCCTCTTCTCTTGATTTGGTCAGGGTTTGAGGTATGAAATGGCAAAATCGATCTATCCTTATCTAATCTCATGCTTCTATAGACCCTCTCCTCTATAGCTATGTGCTTATGGTTATACCTCTATCTATCTAACGAGCAGGGTCAGTTGGTTAGAGGGTCAGCGGGTCAGTTGGGCAGTGGCAGTGAACTCGGGGCAAAGCCCGCAAGTACGGAACGAGGCAAAGCCTCGCAAGGACAGTCCAGGGTCGGCGTGCCACTCTTGCAGTTGATTGGTTCTGTGGTCTGTCAGAGGTTCAGTGTCAGTGGTTGATTGGCAGTGAGCTTCTGGTTTTGAGTATTGAGGATTCTTGTCAGAGATTTGGATTGCAAAAGTTTGGTAGATGGCAAGAACGAAGAATGCCGGTCCCGTTCCCGGTAGTGGTGGTGACCCTCCACCTCCACCACATCCACCCACTGACCGTGGAAAGGGAAAGCAGAAGGTTATATCTTGGAAGTGCAAGAGGCCTTTGATGGATCCAGATTCGGCAGCCGCGCTAGCAGTGGCAGAGGCCGCTGAGTTAGCAGAGAGAGGTGGACGTCGCGCCGGTTTGAGGCTCTCGCCTTGCCGTGGAGTGCGTCGTGAGTCCCCTCCACGTCCTGAGCCAGAGCCCGTCGAGGCCACAGAGGCAGTGGAGACAGAGCCAGTCCCAGAGACTGAGCCGATAGAGGCCGCGGGCCACTCCTCCATCGGTGAGTTGATGAGTCGCCGTGTTACCCGATCCAGAGGCTCAGGTGCACCACCTAGCCCTCCAGGACCTCGGCTCCCAGACCCCGTGAGGCACCAGGTCAGAGCACTTACAGCGAAGCAAGTCCAGCTACTTCGCTTCGTCGACTTCTAGTCTTGGTTCCCACCTCAGAGGGACCCTCGTGCCGGACGAGACTTCTACAGAGCCTACATAGACACTGATGCTCCTCTTAGGGCTCACAGGGTGTGTCCATCTGCCCATATAGAGGGGAACGGTGGTCCAGAGATCCTGCAGCACCTCCAGTATATTCAGGGTCTGACAGATCTGATGGGACGCTTAGGGGCATATCAGAAGGATTGGATATATCAGTTCTACGCCTCTCTGTGGATCTCGCCTGATCACGAGTTCCTACACTTTGGATTTCAGGGACGTGATTTCAGGGTTACAACAGCACGTTTCAGAGAACTCTTTCACCTAGAGTCCTCACCTACGAGGATCCACAGTCTTTGCTGTGGGGATTAGGAGGCCCCTCGCCAACCTCACGATGGTATAGTGCCTTCTACGAACTTCGTGAGGCTGTGCTTTCAGCAGCCGTTCACCGAGTGTTCGAGCTGTACACCACGTGACCTCACTCCACTAGCTCGAATCCTCCACGAGGTACTTAGGCGTACTATCCTCCCTCGGATTGGAGCTCGGGATACTATCACTCGTCTACAGCTTTGGCTCCTAGCTCATATTGTCCGGAAGGAGAAGTTCAACCTCTGGGATTTGATAGTGAGCGAGCTTGAGGATATTATAGCCGCTGGGTTCAGAGGTCACTAGCAGCTGCAGTTTGCTCATTGGATTTCCTGTCTGATAGTTGCCAAGACCAGATCAGGGGCTATGAGAGTCACTCTCACGAGGTCAGCTACAGAGTTTCCAGTCTATTCGATGAGTCAGGTTGTGATACATGGAAACCTGCCTCGCCCCAGCAGAGCTTACAGACCAGGCACCAGGCAGGCCGGTGTGCCACCGCAGTCGGCAGAGGTCACGGATGCTACCGTTGAGCAGATTGCTCAGGCAGAGCTAGCAGACTTAGACGCAGAGATTGACACAGCTGCTGAGACAGTCTACAGAGAGGACCTCGACTCTGACAGTTCTGACGAGGACTACCAGCCGGTGTGTGAGTATACACCGATGCCTCATGACCATGAGGCAGGAGGGTCAGGCACAGCCGCAGCAGATCCAGCTCCAGGTTCTAGCTCCTCAGAGGCTACTTTGCTCACTATTCTGTCGAGGATGCAAGAGGAGCAGTCACGTCAAGCCGAGGAGCAGAGGCGACAGGCTGCCGATCTACGGAGGTTACTGAGCAGCAGCTGGCAGCTCAGGCTCAGACTCAGGCCAGACAGGACGAGTTCCAGCGTCAGTTCTTGGCCTATCAGCTACAGCAGGCAGAGATCCAGAAGACCCAGACGTTGCTACTTGAGCGTCTTCTGGCCTCTAGCTCCGGGCAGACTTCCACTCCATAGTTTCAGTTGCCCGGCGTCTCACAGCAGCAGCAGTTCACCTCACCTCCACAGCAGCCTCCAGTAGTTGTGGTTCTGACTCCAGTGTTATCGTCCAGAGGACAACAGAGTCAGGCACTAGCTACTCCTCCGTTCCAGCCTCCAGTCTCTCCTGAGTACCAGACTTCGAGGACCCAGGTGTCCTCTTAGATAGCTTCACCCGGAGAGTTTCAGACAGGATTCACTCCTATCTGGGGAACTACCATAGCTGAGGCCTCGAGAGATCTGTCAGCATCTTACTTGGAGATCACGGGAGAAGACTCCCCAGGAGCAGCTCAACCAGTCACTACCCCTCCAGCAGTTGCAGACGATCCTCTAGCGACGGGCACCCACTTGTCTTCAGTTGCTTTGTCGGAGATTGCTCCTAAGCAGTTAGCACAGACAGTCACTACCCCTCCAGCTGCAGTTCAGACGGATGCCATATCACTAGCAGATGAGGCAGTTATAGTGGCAGTGTCTTCTCCAGCTCAGACTCAGCCAGCAGAGGTTGCAGCAGCAGTGTCACTTGTAGCTCTAGTCGTGGCACCGTCCCCCTCGCCTCGAGTATTCACTCGTTGGGTTCACAGGCCCGCTACTACTGAGGCAGGACCGTCAGAGGCACCAGCTGAGCCTCAGGGGGAGTCAGTTGAGACCACAGCTCCAGAGCTTCCAGCAGCAGCTCCTCAGGTCACTCTAGCTGCATCTACTCCTGCAGAGACTGAGGCAGATGATGAGTCAGACAAGTCAGATCTTCAGGACTTCATGATGCTAGATCGCAAGGCTGCAGCTTCTCCACCTTCTTCTCCAGCCCTAGACACTCAGTTTTTTGGTGCTAGACGCCAAAGGGGGAGAGAGGGTCGAGTATAGAGATAGGGGGAGGGATTTAGATCTTTGTATGCTTATTTACCCCGTACTCTTTCATCATGTCTACTTTCATGCATTTGTTTATATGTGTGATGTGATGAACACTTTGGTTGATGTTTATTTGGTTGCATGTGACAAACTCTTGATTATCACTAATATATCTTGTGAGTTGTCTCATGTTTCATGATATATCTCTATGCTTAAACGTTATTTGAGCTTCCGCGCTATACTCCGATACATCTTTTTGAGAATATCATGAGGTACTTCTTTTTTATTCATATCTATGAGTACCATGATTTGTGATTTGGTTTGGGTGAGCAAGTATGCTTCTTTACAAATTCAATAACCCTTGCTCAACCATTCCAAGTCACCATAAAGTCTAAACCATAACTCTTATCCATACTCGAGGTTCTATTGTCGTCAATCACCAAAAAGGGGGAGATTGAAGAATCATGGCCCTAGTTGGTTTCGGTGATTAACGACAATTAGAGATTATTATGGCTAACGTGTGTTTTGCAGAGGCTATGCGTAGCTTAGCCATGGTGATCAACAAGAATGGGCACTAATGGTCATCACTTAGCCCCCAAGATGGATATCGTTTCGGATTTCAAGGAGACCTGATGAAGACCCTAGAATGATAGGCTAAGTGCCATAAGGTGATGAAGGGCACATAGAATTAGATAGGGCTTCTCTTTTTGTCTTTGACCGTACTATTAAGAGGGGTTGAGACTAGTAGCTTGACTTAGGAAAGCTTCATGACTTAGGTGTGGTGCACACTTGACTTCCTTAGCTCTAAGCAAGCTTATGGTGACCGTAAGATAGCCTAGAACATCTTCCATATTCATCGCGACGAAAAACGAAGTTGTTAAATCTATTTTCTGGGCGTCGGACGCTCCTGAGAGGGGCGCCGGACGCTCTCCGTCGCGTCGGACAGAGGCGTCGGACGCTGGGTGGTTAAGTCCACAACGTCCGTCGACCTTCCAGTGGAGATGTTTTCTGGCTAAGTTTTTCAGGGTCCGTCGGACGCTGTCCGTCGGCCAGGCGTCGGACGCTGGGAAGAGCGTCCGTCGACCTTCCAGAGAGGGTGTTTTCAGCCCGAGCCAGAGTGTAGCGTCGGACGCTGGGGTTCAGCGTCCGTCGCCCAGTGACGTAGCATCCGTCGTTGGGAATAGTGTGTCTGAACTAGCTGTTGGGCAGGGCATCGGAGCGTCCGTCGCCTAGGCGCCGGAGCGTCCATCACCCAAACTGTGAACAGAAACTAGCCATTGGGGCATGCGACGGACCGTCCGTTGCCTAGTCGACAGAGCGTCCGTCGCCAACTTAACTTGCCAGCCCGAGGCAGTTTTCAGAGGGTCTATTTATAGCCCCTCCCACTTCTCTCCCACCTTGCCTTTGCTCATTTGAGTTGCTGAGTTTGTTGAGAAGGTTGGGAAGAGAGCAAGAGCCCTAGAGAGAGAGAGAGTGATTCGCGAATCCATCCATCCTCTCTCTAGTTCATCCAAGAGTTCAAGTGTGCATCCTCTAGTTGTGAAGCTTGAGTGAGTCAAGCGAAGATCGAGGCTTGTTACTCTTGGTGATCGACATCACCTAGACGGTCTGGCGGTGCTCGGAGGAAGGTGATCACCGGAAGATTGTCGGCGGCCCTTCTCCATCGACGTTGTGATCGGTTGTGGGCGATTCACCGAGCCAGAGTGGTGAAGAATCAGCCCGTAGAGAGCACTCATCCCTTGCGCGGGATTGAGGGGGAGCTATACCTTGCGAGGTGCTCCAACGAGGACTAGGGGGGAGTGTCGACTCCTCGATACCTCGGCAAAACATCGCCGTGTCAAGCATCTCTTTCCCTAGCTCTTTACTACCGCATTACTTACCACACTTGTCATTCTTGTCATACTAGAATTGTGTAGGAAGTTTTTGCTTTCCATTGACTTGCTTCCGCTTTCTAGCTAGGACACACAAGCGGTAGGCACTAGGGGGTTAATTGGCTCTTTATAGGTTTAATTCTTGTTTAGAAATTAAAAAGAGCCCAATTCACCCCCCCTTCTTGGGCATCTTGATCCTTTCAAGCAGCTCTTGAGTGGCTAATTGGCTTGTGTAGCCTTGTTAGTCACATTGCTTAGTTTGTGTAGCTAAGTAAGTTGAGCTCTCTAGTTGACTTGTGTAGTCTTGCTAGAGAGCATTGCTAGTGGGCTTAGGTGCTTTGTGCTTTGCTTACTAGCATGTGTAGGAGCTCCCGGTTTGCTTAGAGTACTAATTGCTTAGGTTTGTGTGACCTTGCAACCTAGACTTGTTTAGGTGAGCTTCCTAGCTTGGCACCTTAGTTAGCATAATAGACATACTTTTCTAGGTGCTAGAATTATAGTTAGAGGGGTGTAGTCTTGGCTAGACCGATAGTTTCAATTCTGCATTTGATTCGGTTAGCCAGAACGCTTAAGTTTTAGAAAGGACTATTCACCCCCCCTCTAGTCTGCCATCTCGACCCTACAAGTGGTATCAAAGCTTGGTCTCTCATTTGTGGTCTTCACCGACCGAGAGGATGTTGACTTATGGGCTAGATGTTGAGTGTCCACACATTTTTTTATGGCACACACTTTGCACGGTGAAGAAATTGGTTGACATGCAACTTTAAGTTTATTTCTCCCAAATGTGGTGGATCGTAGATGTGGGACTCTCTTGTGCAATTGAGAGAAAGGATGCAACTCAAGCACAAAAGAAGTGCCTACATCTTGATTGCCAAGCTACTAACATTCTCTACCATTCTATGAAAGATAACATCTTTGGTGAGATTATGGACATGAAGAGCGCTCATGAGATTTGGACCTACCTTTGAAAAATATGAGAAGGATTCAAATGATGATGATGATGTGTCCAAGTTGGTGGCAGATGAGGATGTTGAGCATGACCACAACTTGGTGGTTGTGGAAGATTGCTCCACCTCATGGTCAAAGTGATGATCAAGATAATCTATCTACTACAAGATCACTTGACAAGAATGATGAAGGCCCAACATCAAGTGTTGCAATTGATGATGCTACTCCAAGCACACTTGATGATGATGATGATGATGATGCATGCTCGGGCTATGAGAGTGATGCCTTTATAAGCTCTTCTACTTCATCACATTGCTACATGTCACATGGTGACACCAAGGTATCAATTGGCAATATGATTGTAGATTGTGATGACCCTAACTTTGAGCTTGTGTGCAAACTCTCCAAAGCTTTAGAAAGTGAGTTAAATAAAACAAAGAAACTAAAAGATGAAAACTCATTTCTAAAGAACTCATGTGAAGAACATAAGCACTTACTTGATGTTCTTAAATCTTCACATGATGAACTGAAATTGGATCATGAGCAACTCCGCTTGTCTCATGAAGATTTAGTTCACAAACATGGTTCTCTCATTAATGAATTGTTAAATCTTAAAAATGAAGAGAGCTCATCACTTGGGTCAAATGATCAATCACATGTTGTTGCTAACCCTTGTGATATAGGGAAGAAGAATGTATCCACCTCTTGTGATGATTTACTTGATATGCCTTGTTCTTCAAATATAGATGCTTGTTCTACTTCAATGTCTTGTGAGACTAACCTTTTGAAGTAGAACAATGAGCTCAAAAGTGAATTGAAGAACATGAGCAACAAGCTAGAGAGGTGCTACAATGCCAAAGTCACCTTTGATCACATGATGCATAATCAAAGAAGACATGGTGACAAGAGTGGAATTGGTTTCCACAAGAGAAAGGGAAAGAAAGAGAAGAAGCAAGAACCAAAGAAGCTATCTCATGTCATGTGCTTCAAGTTCCATGGGATGGGACATCTTGCAAATGTTTGCCCAACCAAGAATGCTCAAGCTAAGCCACAAGTCAAGCCCCAAGTGCAATACAAGATCAACCATCAAGATGGTGATTTGGGGATGACAAAGAAGAAGAAGACAAGAAGAGGTGGCAAAGCTAGAGCAAGGCATCCAACTCCTATCCATGATGCCAACAAGATGATGATGAGCAAAGATCAAGAGAAGAATAATTTGGCTAACATCAAGTGCTACAAGTGTGAAGATATGGGACACTTTACCTCGAAGTGTCCTACCAAGCTTGAGATAAAGATTCAAGCGCAAGAGAAGAGGCAAGACAATGAGAGCACAACATGAGAAAGGAAGAAAAGGCTCAAGCAAAGAGAGTGTGCTACTCATGTCGGGAAAGGGGACACATGGATAATTCATGTCCCCTAGGTATGACTTCTAAGCCTATCTCAATTATTGATGATCATATTCTTAGAAAGGATGGTAGTGGTACCTCTATGGTTGCTACTGCAAAACATCCCGCTATTCATACTAAGGCTTTGCCTAAGTATGTTGCTCCTAACTTGAGAGGACCCAAACTAGTTTGGGTACCATCAACTAGTGGATGAATGTGTGTAGGTACCATGGGCATTGGAGACATGATTCAATTGATTGCATATAGTTCATCATATGATTGAGTCAAGTAATGAAGCTTAGTGCTATCCTTATCCTAATGCCAAGTCAAAATAATGAAGTCCAAGTGCTACAACATACAAGTGCATGATCAAGTTGTGGTGGTTGATTGGATTATTTGAAGGCTTGCAATTACTCAGCTTGGGCGTTCAAGTCGGGTAATTCGGGTAATGAAAACTGTTACCCGATATTAGCCTCGAAAAAACACTACCCGCAATTTCGGGTAGCCGATAATTCGGGTTCGGGTATTACCCGATATACCCGAATTTATAAAAACCAACAAACTTGATAAAAATTTGGTAGAAATTTATACATAATTTCAGAACCAAATGTACATGATTTCAACAACAATGTGCAGAGAATAATATATTATAGTCATTTGTTTAAGAAGAGAGAATTATATTTTAATAAAGTGATAAGTTCAAGTGTTCAACTAACAACACATGATAAATATAAAGACACGTACAAAACTTCGTGTAGTTCGGGTAGTTTGGGTACCGAGAGATATTACCCGAATTACCCAAACTAATTTTGGGTAATCAAAATCACTACCCGAATTAAGATCGGGTACCTCGGGTAATTACCCAAACAAGTGCATGATCAAGTTGTGGTGGTTGATTGGATTATTTGAAGGCTTGCAATTAGCCAATTACCCAAGTTGAAGCTTGCTAATGAATTGATCATGGTCTATTAAGGTATATTTCTTATTAATCAAGTTCATTTGGGTGTGTATAATATATTTGAATTGGATATACACATAGTGCATATGAGTTGTTTGAATTGGATATATATGTGCACTAGTTGCTTGCTACAAGTTGATTGAATGGTTTTAATGCTTAGTGATCAAATTTAGTTGATTTGAATAAATATGATCAAGAGACCACCTTTAGTAAGTGGATTGAATGGATATATGTCTTGACATAGTATTCAAACAAGTTAATTTCAAGTTTGATTCAAATTGAAGAAGCATAGCTCAATTTGTCAATTCTTATCAATATTCAAAATCTGAGCTAGCTGTGATCATAGCCATATTTGAGAGTTCAAATCTATTTGTATTAGCTTGAAATTTGGTACACATGCTCTACACTTATAGTATGAGTTGCTGTGAAAGTTTCATGATTAGTGGATTAAGGGATACTTCGGTTTTGGAGTGGATCTTGTCAACACATGTGCAGCAGTTTTCAGCATGTACCTAGGTGGGAAGATGTGAAATCTGGTAGCAATCTAGAAGTCCAATGAATCTCAAATTTTTATGGCTACTAGATGACTTAGTGACGCACATCTCCATCAAAATTCATGGTCATTGGATATGTACTTTGTGAGATATGATATATTCTTTGAAGAGTACAAAATCTGCCAGAAAAGTGACAAACATTGGATGATTTAGAGTCACTTAGTTTGAAAGGTCCTCAAGTTGGAATCATGCTTATAAGTGATTGAGGTACCTATTTTAGCAATGAGTACAAGGCCATTTGATTGTGGAGTGTATTTGGCACATGTTTAGTACTCAAGATGAAGATCAATCAAACAAGGTCATTTCAAGTGAGTGTCAAGGATGGTTCTTAGAGAAAGGTCACTTCTCCCTTTTGTAGGGGCTTGCGGCCTTTTGTAGGTAAACCAAGGACGGTACTTGGAAGGCTAACATGGAAGTGGTGATCTAGGGATCACTTGGAGATGCTTAGTTGAAGCTATCAATAGGATTGATCAAGAAGAAAGCAAGCAACACCCAAGAGAGAGATGCATGAACTTTCATACAAAGTGGTATCATGATTTACAAGTGGTACATCATTTGATATTCTCTCATGCAAGCAAAGATCAAAGAAGAAGCAAGTCAATCACAATAAGGAAGTTCACTTGATTATTAGTGGGACTCAAATCATATGGGTGAAGATTAACATTCCAAGTGGCATTCATTAGTCTTCACCATGCTCTTAATGGGAATTCACATTGCTAATTGGAGATGAAATCAATATGACTATCCTCTACTCCAACATAGCAAAGGTGAAATTGTTTGACATATGCATACATCCATTGATTAGGACATGTTTAGTACATATAGTCATACATAGTGATCATTCATTAAAAATCAAATGAATTTTATGCTTATAGTCTACCACTATAGCTTGATTGAGTTGTTTGATCTAGTGGTAGTATATAAGTTTGCTCATGAGCTAGTAAACCCAAGTACTTGATCTATTATTGGATTGTATAAATGACAAGTACAACCTCTATAAGATAACTGCTTATTGCGTGTGAACAAGCTTAGAGAGGGTTTAAACCGGACTTGAAAGCTTATGCTATTCACTTTAGTTCAAGTCCAACATAGAAGCTCATGAAGATAATGAATCTAGTTCAAGCACAAGACAACAATGCAAAAGGATATCAAGATGCAACTTACATCTAGACTTATGCTAATCTTTCAAATAGTATCAACCTTCATATTGGTACTTGCAAAAGATGTCTAGTTCTAGCATACTTGAGATAGCCCACATGTGTTTAATTCAAGTAATTCTACAAGTGGTAATCTCACAAGTGATATCGTACAAGCAAACAAGTGATCCTCAACTTTAAGTGATCAAATTCTAGTTCTCTTGCTTAGAAAGCTTATTTGGATGACATTTTCTTTTACCACAAGGGAATTCCCCTAATCAATGGTATAATGGTCAATGATCTTACATGAAGAGTCATTCCAATACATATATGTTAGTGTCCATCAAAAAGTATCAACCATCTACCCTAGTGCAACCTTTGCATCAAATAAAGAAGTGTTACCTTTTATGGAAATTGATGACAAAGGGGGAGAGATTAGTGGACAAAGATATATTAGTGATTGGAAATGCACTAAAAGGGAGAGAGACATGGACATGGACATAAGGGAACAAGACCAAAGAATCAAAGTCTTGGACTAAGAAATGCACACAAGTAGGGGGAGCAAGCTCATGAACTTGATTGATTGCATTTGATATGTGCATATTCATGTGCTTGCTTGAATATTGCATAAGTCTTATCTTTATATGCATGCTTGTGTGGTGTATGATAGTTATAGGACTTGTATGATGAATTGATAAACTAGCATGCATAGGTTGGTAGGCTAGATATGTGTTCCTTCCATTGGTATCTAGAAACCTTGCTTATAATGTTGATCTCACGGGGTTTCTAGTGTTGTTTTGGTATCTAGCTAACCATGGTGCTAAGGATGTACTTCAAAGTAGAACTACAATGGGTATCTTCAAAGGTTCATCCTATATCTCTTAGCATCACTTAGTAGTGCTAGCACTCCTAAAATTCCTATTCATGCATGTGTGCAAAACTTAATTCAAACCTTTGTGAGCACACATGTATAGGGAGCTAACACTACCAAGTCGGACTTTGTGGCATTTATCCAATTCCTGGCATAGAGCTTAAATGATGGATAAATGGCATAATGTCAAAAATGATCTTAATTTCCATATCTTTGTAGAGTTGTCATCAATTACCAAAGAGGGGGAGATTGAAAGGTCCTTGTGTGATTTTGGTAATTGAGTGACTACTTAGGTGGACTAATATGTGTTTAAGTGACATACACAGGAGATTAGTTCATGGGTGATTGTGTGATGAAGGAGCTTATTGCACATGAGATATGACATGGAGTCATGTGACCAAGGTGGAGAAGATCAAGATGAGGCTTGGCTTGATGGACCGGTTGCAAGTGTGAAGGGCAAGTGAGTGATGCTTGGCGCCGATGGACCGATGTAACGGTGAAGAGCAAGTGAGGTCAAGATCGATGAACCAATATGGTCATGTGATGATATGAAGTGGATCATATCATTTGGTGATAGGATGGTGCATGTGTTGCATCAACATTGGAGAAGGAGATGGAATGGAATGTGCAAGGCAAAGGTATAACCATAGGGCACTTCATTTCATCGGTCATAGGTGTGTAAAGAAGTATATGATCGGGTTTAGGATGGATGGTCGTACTATCAAGAGGGGCAAACTTGTTTGCATATCGGTCATCTAGTGCCACTTGAGCGATCTAACATTGCGATGCATTAGGATCGAGTGGCGCGGTGAGAGCAAGTGAATATCCTTTCAAAATTATTGTGAAAATGCTAACACACATGCACATGGTGATGTACACTTGGTGGCATTGGCACATTTGCAAAGGAGAAGGTGTTGGAGTTGAATTGAATCAACTCGGAGAAGAGAAAAATGTTTTCGGTATGCTCCTAACACTAGAGTGAATCTTGGAATGAAATACTGCTTTGATTCATTGTGATATGGATCAAATGAACTTGAGGGATGTGTAAACCTCTGAGTTAGCTTTCCAAAAAGTCCAAGATCATTGAAATCGGAGTTCGGAGCTAAGAGATACGGACGTTTCCGTGCGGACTATGCTGGTCCGGACACACTGTGCAGTCCGGACGCACTTTAGCATCCGCACCATAGCTCCGGATCTACGTCCGGAGGTCTAAAAATTGCTCTCCGGGATGCTCTGTGAGGTCCGGACGCAACCTAGCATCCGGAGGTGCTGTCCGGACAGCATCCGGAGTAAAAACTGCTCTTGGGAGCTCTCTGTGTAGATTGCGGACCTCTACTGTTCATAGCGTCCGGAGGTGTTTTTCTGTGTGTTGAAGCGCGCCAACTGCTCAATTCAAACGGGTAAGGGTCCGAACGCATGCGCGTTGGTCCAAACCCTCAGTAAAACATCGTCCAGAGGCGCGTCCGGAGGTGCGCAAAGAGTGGGAAAACGGCTAGTTTCTTCCCCTCTCTATAAATAGATATGGTGGCTGCCCTTGGCTTGTTGCTGAGCACCGTAGGGCCTTTTTTGCTTGTGTTGGTGTGCTTGGGAGCCCTCTAACTCACATACACTTGATAGTGATCATCCGATTGTGTGAGAGAGCGATTCTAGTGCGTTGCATTGTGAGTTTGCATCGAGTGGCACTAGGTGATCGTGTTGCAAGCCTGTGGTGCTTGTTACTCTTGGAGGTTGCCACCTCCTAGACAGCTTGGTGATTGTAGCTCCGTCGAAGCCCACAAGAAGATTGTGCGGCGCTCCGGAGAAGTGCTTTGTGAGGGGTATTGTGCTCGCCCCGTGGGAGATCATGAAGAGCAACTCTAGTTGAGAGTGTCATTGAGCTACCCTCACTTGTGGGTAGATTCTTGCGGCGCCGAGTGAGTGGGCTAGGCTTGTGAATTTCTATTAGCTGCCGAATCACCAAGTGAGTGGTCGACACAACGGGGACTAGCTTGGTGGCGACCAAGTGAACCTCAGGAGAAAAATCACCGTGTAAACCTTGTGTACATCTTCTAGGTGGTTTGAATTCTCCAAATCACTAGCTTGTATTTACTTATTCATACTTGTGCTAGTGATTAGTTGTTGTTCTTGCAACTAGTTAGCTTGTGTAGCTTAACTAGTTGCCTTCTAGCTTGTGTAGCATAGAAGTAGCTCTTGAGTGGCTAATTGGCTTGTGTAGCCTTGTTAGTCACATTGCTTAGTTTGTGCTGCTAAGTAAGTTGAGATCTCTAGTTGACTTGTGTAGTCTTGCTAGAGAGCATTGCTAGTGGGCTTAGGTGCTTTGTGCTTTGCTTACTAGCATGTGTAGGAGCTCCCGGTTTGCTTAGAGTACTAGTTGCTTAGGTTTGTGTGACCTTGCAACCTAGACTTGTTTGCTTCCTAGCTTGGCACCTTAGTTAGCACAATAGACATACTTTTCTAGGTGCTAGAGTTATAGTTAGAGGGGTGTAGTCTTGGCTAGACCGATATTTTAATTCTGCATTTGATTCGGTTAGCCAGAACGCTTAAGTTTTAGAAAGGACTATTCACCCCCCTCTAGTCCACCATCTCAACCCTACAGTAACCTCCTTTGTCATTATCGTTGTATCTTCTTTTATTGTCTGTTGCTGCTACCATGTTGTCTTATCTCGGTCTTTTATCTTGTGGTCTAAAATCTGGTCTTCTATTTTCATGAAAATCTTGGGTGAATCTGTGCCGAGTTATTTCTTCTGATGATATCATCTTTTCGACAGCTCTTTTGAAATCTTCATTGGATCTTGGATTTTCATTGAAATAATCTTTGAATTGCCAATTTGCTAGGATTCCATCTGCAAATGTCTCTATTACTTCCCTGTCGGTGATATCGTGTATTTGAGCTCTGAGTTCTCCAAACCTTCGATAATATTCCCTTAGGGTCTCTCCTTTTCCTTGCTTTACATTCTTCAATTCTGCCGCTGTCATGGGATGTGTTATTATTCCTGCAAAGTTGTTGTAGAAAGCATCTTGCAGGTCTTCCCAATATTTGATTGATCATGGCTTCAGTTTTTCAACCCATTGTAGAGGCATGGCTTCAAGTGCCATTGGAAAGTATAATGCTTTAATGTCATTGTTTCCTCATGCTAGTTCAATGGATTGGGAATAGACTCTTATCCACTGTCTTGGTTCCACTTTTCCATTATATTTGGAGTGATTTGTTGGTTTGAATTTGTGTGGTAATTTCAACGCCTGCAGTCTTCCTTCAAAACATGGGAATCTGTCATATTGTTTTGTTCTGTTGAAGTCTGGTGACCAGTGTCTTCTGTAATAATCCCTGTCTCCTCTATATTCGAATTCTTCGTAGTCTTCTGGGTAGCACTGGCCCCAATCTGGGCCGTTTTGTTTTATTAGTCCGAGATGTTGTTCCTATCTTTCCCATGGTTGTGGTACCTCTGTTTTTCCCAATCTGTGGAATATTGACTTCTTCAGGGGTTGTTCCTCTTGTTTTTCCCTTTGTCCTTCTTGAGGTGTATTGTCGTCGGGTTGTTTATTGGGGTCTCCGTCTTCTTTATTTGGCTCATCTGTGATTCTTTCCTCTTTAGTGAGGATGTTTACCTCTTTTGTCAGTTCTTCAATCCTTTCTCTCTTTGTGTTTTTCATGGATTCTCTTTCCGCCTTCTTCCTGTTGTATTCTATCAGTTCTGCTTTGTATTTGTTCCAGATTTGCTTTCTCTGGGTGGCTCGATTTCTTCTTCCTACTCTGGCTTTGCTCTTCTTTAGTCTTGCAGCTTTGTGGTCGTTGGTTTCATTGTCGTTGCCTTCCTCATCATCTGAGATATCTCCTTCTGATTCATCTGATGATTTCAAGTCGGGTATTTGTGGTGGTTCTAAGTAAGATTCTAGCTCTACCATGTATATAGTATGCGCTCTCCGAGTTCTTCTTGTTCGTTGTTTTCTCTTTCTTGGCTTGCATGATAATCCCTGATAGATTCCGAGTTCTTTTCCTACTTGGAATGGTAGTTCTTTATCCTGGTCTTGTATTCTTGGGGATTGGTTTGGCCAGTGCACGATGCATCCTTCTAGAGTTGTTGACATTATCATTCCCTCTTGAGCGCCTTTCAGAGTTATGCTCTTTGTCATTACCTTCCGAAGAAAATTTCCGTATGTAGATGTGGAGTTATGTAGTCCGTACGGGCCCGAGTACTTGACTGTTTCCGAGTTGTTTTTGTTTCTGATTGAGGTTTGATTGCATGCCTTGACTCGGGTTGTGTTTGGTTCCTTCGTGTTCGGTTCAAAGTCGGTTGCGGTGGCATCTCCTTTTCCGAGTCGGTTTCGTATCCATCCTCTTCTGCTGGTCTAGTTGGCTTCGAAATCGTGAGATTTTTGGTCTTTTTGTTTAGTTCTTGGAGATCTTGTTCTATCCTTTTCTCAACTCCTTCTTCTCGGAGTCAGCTTTGAAGCTTTCTGTTTTCGTTGATTTCACAGATCCATGATCCGAAGAAAAATGTTGATTCCGTCAATTTTGTCATCTTGAGGTCGTGGCCCACCAACCCTACCTGGCGCGCCAGCAATCGATGTTTTACCACCGATAGCCTACCATGGGGTTACCCGAGGCAGTTGTTCGTGCCTTGGCGAATAGTGAAACCTTAGTGGTTGGACACGCAGGGATACACAGTTTATACTGGTTCAAGCCCTCGACACAGTCGAGTAACAGCCCTACGTCCAGTTAGGTCGCTTGTTATTGCTCTGATCTCGTAATACAAGGTGTTGTGTGTCGCTCTACGTATCGGGTGTTACGTAGTATGTTCGGATGTTTTTTGGGTGGTACCCTCACCAGCCCTTTATAGTCCAGGACCTGGCTGAGGGTTGCTCTAGTCCTACTCGGTTACAAACTCAAAGTCCTAAGCTATGCTTCGGTCTTGTCGTTGTTACTAGTAGAATTCGGTGTTGTCCGCCTGCCTCCCTCCGTGGGCCGAGTGAAGGAGGCCCAAGGCTCTGGTAGGCCGGCCTATGGGTACCCTATAGGATATCCCATCGACAAGCCCCCCGAGCATCTCATGATTTTTCTTCAATATGCTGGGTTGATTTAAAAGCAAGTCGAGTTCTTTTTGAAGCGAAAATCATGGGATGATCATTGAGTGTAGCCCCCGAGCCTCTAATTACTTGGTACAAGTATTCAAAGGATCTGAGAAAAAACTTTGTATGCTATGTATTTACAGCCCCCGAGCCTTCTTTGAGTTCTTTTTAGCAAAAAAGAGCTCGGCAGAAGGGTCTGAAATACTCTGCTTTTGTCTTCTTTGGTTCACAGGTGGGTGTTGTGCCTTCACGGATGTGTGGAATCTTGCTTTCACTGTTTGCTTTGGTCAGCTTTTGTTGTTTTCTTGCTTTTCTCTCTCGTGACTTTTGGCCTTTGGTGGTCCTTCCTTGCTATAAATTATGTGGTGTTTGATTGTGTGTTGTACTGGCAGATGAGATTGAGAGTTATATTGACGATTATGCTGCTGAGTGAAACTGAGCAGCCCCCGGGCTTATGTCTGCCTTCTGGTAGTTGAGTGGGTAGAAGAATTCTTGTGAATGGAGTTAGAGGTAGACTAACTACTCGGTTAGATTTTCAAGGGAAGTTTGGTGTAGTAGATAGAAGAAGTCTTGTGATGTGGCTTCCATGCCTTCTCTATCTGTTTACTGAACTCCGGGCTATAACCAGTGCCGCCCCTGACTTGATTGATGTGGTGCACAACGTCTTCCTGGTCGTGCATGCTTGCACCGAACTCCTGCTGGAAAGGCTAGAGTTGGAGCTGTCCAATCTCATTTGTTGGGAGTGGCTTTCTGCCTAAGATACAACACTTCTTCACGCTGTGTGGAGGTTCTGGGTTGTATTGACTTGTAAGGTTTCTGTCCAGGTATTAGGCCTTCTTTGGTGGTAAACCTGATATAATCCTAGCTATAGCCTTTATATTTTGTCACTTGTGGTCTTTTGTTGTAGATGAAGCTTATATTGGCCTTCTATTGGTAGCTTCTTGGTTGTTGTATTTGAGCGAGTTGTTTTCGACATTCATTGAGTGTTGCTGGTCTTATGATTGTCCTTGGAATATTCTCCTGGATATTTTATATAGTACCCTGATATACTGCTTTTATTGTAGCCGTTTGTATCTCATCAATGTAGTCCTTGTAGAATCTTTTGCCTTTACTGCTTCCTTTATGTACTATTACTATTGTTGTCTTTTTTTCATGGACCTGGTGTATGTGCACCCATTGTTCTTCTATAAATAGCTGTAGCAAGGTTCCCTTATCACATATCTTCTGTTTTCCCTTGTAAATGTCCTTGTTGTATCATGGATATTGTAGTTTGCGAGTTTGACGAGCCTCGAGCTTCTTTCTTTGTTTTCTGGGTTGTAGTTTGGTGAATGGTGTAGTTCTTGTGATAGAAACTAGTGGACAGCTAGTTTCGAGGTAGCATCAAGCTATGGGCGGTTTGGAGGCAAATGGTGTAGGTCTTGTGATGAGGCTGTCGCATGTTGTGCTGCCTGATCTACCAGTGTCCTAACTTCGTGCCTCTGACTGTCCTTGCGGTCTTGGTTGAAGAAGCGTTCCTTGGTCAGTCCTGTGCTGTGTCATTTTGGTACGTGCTGATGCTGATCCGTATGCCTTGAATTTGGTCATTACTGTTTTGCTGCGTCTCTCGCTGCCAAACTTGAATGGCTTCCGGGTTCTACTTCTACTACCTTTGACGGATTGGGTGTGCATTGCTTCGTTGGGTATCGCACACATCTGAGTTGTTTGGCTCTGTCTGACAAAACTGAATCTTGGTTTGGGTTAGCCTAACCTTGAATTTGACTGGGTTCCTTGCTACCAACTTGTACTAGTTCCTTTCGGTAGTTACTGTTTGTAACTTTATATCTAGTCTGTACTCGAAGTTTGTATTAAGAAATGAGGAATCAATGAATTGTTGTCTCAATCTTCCGAGTTTTGTCTTGTTTGTAATGCTCGGGTTCTTTTACTCCGCGAGTTGTCCATTCACTTTGTAAAAGATGTCTTCCGACTAATTGCTTTATTCTGGCGTCCGTTCCGTAACTTTTGGTGGCCTTTTGTGTAGTTAACGAAACTTGCGGGTTTTTTACCCCTTTATAAGTCTTGCCTTCCCTTTTTCCTTTACCTTTTTTACCCTACAGTAAAAAAAACTTCTTCATTTGCTTGCAAACCCTAGCTATCGCCGCTGCTTTGTTTGTCTTCGATCTGCCTCGGATGGTGAAGAAGAACAAGAATAAGGCTAAATTTGTGGACGAGGATACTGTGTTGGATCGTATCGATAATCCTGAGTTAGTTGAGATGTCTCGTTACATGAAGCAGTCCTCCAAGCCAACGACTCAGGAGGCGGATTTAGATTTGCTTGTTGCGCATGGGCTGCTTCAGGCGTAGGTTTATTCTGGTTACTCCGTTCCTAGTGAGCATGTGATTCCCAGTCCTTCTCCTGATCAGTATGTTCTTTTTGTTCCTTTTGTCCGTGCTGGGCTCTACTTTCCTCCGTCAGATTTCTTGATGGAATTTCTTTGTTTTTACAGGATCCAAGTTCATCATCTGTCCCCAAATGGGATTCTTTTCCTTGCTTCCTTCGTGCATTTGTGCGAGGTATTCATTGGTATCCCACCTTGTCTTCTTCTTCATCACTTCTTTCAAGTTCGCTTTCATGAGAGCAAGCCAACTCGTTCTTTTGGCTATTAAGCATCTGCTGACTCGGATAAGTTTCTTGAAACAATCCGTGTTGACTGGCAAAGGGTTGGTTGCCAGTTTCTATCGTCGCCGAGTTCAACCTCTCATGTAGAGGGAGCATCTTGGTTTTGAGTACACTGGTTCTTCTGACCCCTCCCAGATTATCCCTGATTCTGAGTTGTCAGATGAAGATATATTTGATCGTTTGGGGAGGGTTTTGAGTGGTGTGTCTGCTATTCCTCCCCAAATTTTAGAATACAATGCTGGAAATCCTCCTCCTCAGGTTAGTGATCTTTAGTTCCTTCCGATTTCTTTTTCTTGAGTTTTTGTTTGTTGATAGCTTGCTTTGTGTTTTAGGATTATGATCACTCTTTTAGGCTTGACTTGCCTTTTGGACCAAATGCCTCTGCTCCTGCTAAGACTGCTACCAAGGTCACCATAGCTTAAAGTTCTTCTTCCAGGTTGATCCTTGGAATTTGTTATACAGATGGGTATGTATCATATACTCCTGATACCCGGATTGCTCAACTTCTATTGTTTTCTAGGAAGAGGAAGCTTGAGTCTTCTATTCAACCTCCTCTACTTGCTCCTGTCACTCGTCGTCGAACTTCTCGGTCGCGTACTCCCACAGGTAACATTATTGTAGGTGAGCGTTTTTGCTTTCAGCCGAGTTGTTTTGTTTGCTATTTATCTTTACTCTTGTATTTGTTCTTTGTCAGGTGGCCAGTCCATTCCTCTTGATGAAGAGTACTCTGACGATGATCCTCCTCTTATTCATCCCCCGTGAGTTGCTTTCTTGATGTCTTTGCAATTTCTTTATAAAATATTTCCCTTATTGCCGTTTGTCTAGTCGTAGGTCATCTGTTGGTCAGTCCCTTATTGTCTTGTCCCTCTTGAGGTGTATTGTCGTCGGGTTGTTTAATGGGGTCTCCGTCTTCCTTATTCGGCTCATCTGTGATTCTTTCCTCTTTAGTGAGGATGTTCACCTCTTTTGTCAGTTCTTCAATTCTTTCTCTCTTTGTAGTTTTCATGGATTCTCTTTCCGCCTTCTTCCTATTGTATTCTGTCAGTTCTGCTTTGTATTTGTTCAAGATTTGCTTTCTTTGGGCGGCTCGATTTCTTCTTCCTGCTCTGGATTTGTTCTTCTTTAGTCATGCAGCTTTGTGGTCGTTGCTTTATTGTCGTTGCCTTCCTCATCATCTGAGATATCTCCTTCTGATTCATCTGATGATTTCAAGTCGGGTATTTGTGGTGGTTCTAAGTAAGGTTCTAGCTCTTCCATGTATATAGTATGCGCTCTCCGAGTTCTTCTTGTTCGTTGTTTTCTCTTTCTTGGCTTGCATGATAATCTCTGATAGAGTCCGAGTTCTTTTCCTACTTGGAATGGTAGTTCTTTATCCTTGTCTTGTATTCTTCGGTATTGGTTTGGCCAGTGCACGATGCATCCTTCTGGAGTTGTTGACATTATCATTCCGTCTTGAGCGCCTTTCAGAGTTATGCTCTTTCTCATTACCTTCCGAAGAAAATTTCCGTATGTAGATGCAGAGTTATGTAGTCCGTACGGGCCCGAGTACTTGACTGTTTCTGAGTTGTTTTTGTTTCTGATTGAGGTTTGATTGCATGCCTTGACTCGGGTTGTGTTTCGTTCCTCCGTGTTTGGTTCAAAGTCGGTGTGCGGTGGCATCTCCTTTTCCGAGTCGGTTTCGTATCCATCCTCTTCTGCTGGTCTAGTTGCCTTCGAAATCGTGAGATTTTTGGTCGTTTGGTTTAGTTCTTGGAGGTCTTGTTCTATCCTTTTGTCAACTCCTTCTTCTCGGAGTCGGCTTTGAAGCTTTCCGTTGTGGCTGAGGGTTGCTCTTGTCCTACTCGGTTAAAAACTCAGAGTCCTAAGCTATGCTTCGGTCTTGTTGTTGTTACCTAGTAGAATTCGGTTTTGTCCGTCTGCCTCCCTCCGTGGGCCGAGTGAAGGAGGCCCAAAGGTCTAGTAGGCCGGCCTATGGGTACCTTATAGGATATCCCATCAACAATGGGGCATCGCCGCTTTTTGCCTTTGGACCACAAGTGGCGCAGAAAACAAGGTTAGCTTCAATAACAAGGTGGAAAATAGGGAGTCTCCAGAACCACTTACAGGAAAACAGGTGTTGGGACAATTTGAAAGTTTTAATCAAGTCAACTTTGGTCCCGAGTCAAGAAAAAGGAAGCAGCTTGACAAAGAAAAAAATGGCACAATTGGAGGAAGAAGAGTATTTTTTTCCAGCTTCCTTACTGGGAAAATTTGCTTATCAGGCACAATTTGGATGTGATGCATATTGAGAAAAATATATGTGAAAGCATATTGGGCACTTTGGTAGACATAGAAGGTAAAGGTAAGGATAATGAGAAAGCTCGACTGGATATGCAACATCTCGGGATAAGGAAGGATCAACATCTAGTGCATGAGAATGGTAAGTTCACCTTGCCACCTGCATTGTACTCTTTAGAGAAAGAGGAAAGGAAACTTTTATGCAAATTTCTAAATCAAGTTAAGTTGCCTGATGGGTACGCTTCCAATATTAAGAGATGTGTGGATGAAAACCGATGTCACTTGTCTGGATTGAAAACTCATGATTACCATGTGATATTCCAGAAACTTTTACCACTAGTAGTACGCAACATTCTGCCTCAAGAAGTTGTTGACTTATTGATTGACTTGAGTAAGTTCTTCAGTTCGATATGTTCGAAGGAGCTGGACGAAAAGGATATTGCTGAAATGAGTGCTTCGATTGGGGAGACTCTTTGTCGTCTTGAGATGATTTTCCCACCTGCATTTTTTGATATCATGGTACATTTACCAGTTCATCTAGCTGAAGAGGCTCGACTTGGTGGACCTGTATGCTATAGATGGATGTATCTAGTTGAAAGATATTTGCGTACGCTGAAAGGTTATGTGATGAACAAAGCACACCCTGAGGGCTCAATAGCAGAGGGATATATCACCAAAGAGTGCATGACATTTTGTTCTCAGTTCTTCGAAGATGTGCCGACTCGACCAGAGCGTCATGAAAGTGCTGCATTGTCTGAACCACCATCTGGTCTAAGTGTTTTTGGTAGCCTTGACTATAGTAGGAAAGTCTTTAGTATGGTTGACTATGAGGCACTACATACTGACAAATTGTGATGAGTGTGTTACATTGGCTGAGTGAGTTAAATTTAACATTTCAGCATGTTATTTTTTTCCATACATGATATGTTACTCAATCTTTGCATTTTATTTGTTCTGCACATTGTAGCGAACATAAGGATTTACTCAAGAAATATAACCCACATAATGTTGAGAGAAGACACAAAGATCAATTTGTTCGCTGGTTTGAGGACAAAGTGAGTTACCAGGAAAATAATATTTTGTTGGTCTTATGATCCATGTGATGAAAGTAGTTTCAATAAAATATTTTATTCATCTTATAATATTTTGTTTAATCTAAGTGCAGATCAGAAAAGACTATGAACAAGGGAAAGCAAGTGAGCTGATGTACGCCCTTTCTCAAGGACCAGATCCCCGTGCTTGTGTATTCAATAGATGTTACATCAACGGTTTTCTATTTCGAATGGTGGCGATAGAGAGGAACTTGATCACACAAAACAGTGGTGTACTTGTCAAGGGCGATGAAAGTACAGGTAATATGGACTGGTATGGCGTTATTAAGAAAATTATCTCTCTAGAAGTCCCTGGTGGAAAGGAAGTGATGCTGTTTCAGTGTGTTTGGTATGATGTCCATGCTCCAACAAAGAACAAAGGTAGAGGGTACAAGAAAGATCAATACGGAATTATAGATATTGATACTACTTGTTTCAAATATTCAAATGATCCCTATATTCTAGTGACACAAGCAGAGAAAGTGTTTTATGTTAAGGATGCAAAGCAATTAGATTGGTCTAGTGCTGTTCGGATAAAACCAAGAAACCTTTTCTCCATGCCAGAATCAACAAGTGTTGAAGAGGAGGCCAATTTTGATGTTGACTCATTGGTTGTTGGGGTGGAGAACATGACTATTACACGCGAGCAGGGGGAGTTGATGAATTGGCGACGATCGTACATGGAAGGGGTAACAATTGAGTCTTCTATTATTGAAAAAGCAATTTCTCAATCTGTACCAGAACCAAATGATTCAGACTTTAGTGATGAAGACGGAGATGATGGTGACACATATATTGATGATGGAGTTGGCGCGCCTGCCGTTGCCCCAGACAATGTAGCCGATGATGATTTTTTTGTTTAAGCCTTCATATTGCACCTTTATACAAGTTTTTCTTTGTTTCGCAAACTTATAATAATATTTGAATGTTCTCAGTCATGCTCAGAATTTTTTTACAAGAAACATATTTTTGTTTCATGCAAAGTAAACTGCTATATAATTTTGTACTTTGTGTTAAGAATGAATAGACCAATCTCTGTTGGGTACTCCCTCTATCCCACAAATGAATTCGTTATGGGGCTTTTGAGATTTTCACAAATGAATTCGTTCACTGTGGTCTACTACTAAATGGGACGAAAAACTGTTCTGCGTCACGAGATTTTCGGACGAGCCAACACATGTCTTCTGATTGGATAAGCATGGAATGAGGCTCGTCTAGCTTGTTAGCTTGTCAAGTACGTACATGTTTCTTTTCTTTTGTTTCTTCTAATCAGCACAAACCCCAGCAGGTGAATACCATATTGTTTTTTATTTTTTACTTAGTCTGTGACTTTCTCGATGTGATTGTTTTACTCTTCAGTGTGAAGCTGGTGGAGCAAGAGCTTTGGCAGAAGGAAGAGAAAGGCCTAATCGGGGTACTTCCTGTGCGGGACTCGGAGGCAACAACTGTTGGCTCTTTGCTGTGTGCGGGACTCGGAGGCAACAGCTGTTGGCTCTTTGCTGTCTCCGGGTGAGATAACTTGAATTTTGTTGTGTGAGCGAAATTGCTGGCCATTGTGGACATGATTTACTTTCTGCAGTTATTATCACTCTTTTAGGTGTGGGCAGTGATTCAGGTGAAGGAGGCAGTAAGACTGGTGGTTATGCATGAAATTCATCAAAGCAGGATACAAAAAATGGGAAGGAGCCCATTCACTGGCACAACAAGTGTGTGACATCACTATCTTTGCTCATCTAATGCTTGTATTTTATTCATGAACAAGGTTATAGAGATATGACATTCAGGTGTGGGAGTTGACTGTTGGTGGATATGAAAATTGATCGAGTTTGTACTACTGTGTATTCTACTAACATGAATAATAGATGGAGGCAAATGTTTGCCTTTTTTATTTATTTTTCCCTGTGTATGCCTTGTGAGCACATAAGTGCAATAATCATTAGCATACGGTTGTCTGAGATAGTATATGGCTGATATAGATTGACAATGAACTGATATTTTTCACACAATAATCTGTCCAAGGGAAATTAATGGTAACTGATGAATGTGTACGTGTGATCAGTTTGATACCTATTAACAAAAGGGTCTTAAAGCAGGAACTAACATTTGCATATCATTAATCTGATATCAGATTATGCACAACGCGACCCACATTGCGGCCGGTTTGATGTCGTCGATGGTGTCGGAGTCAAGGAGGATCACCTCACGCGTGCAGGAAACTAGTCGTGCGAGTTCTGCACTTGGGTTTGGGTACTATGGCCACGCTCGCCGCTTGACATGGTTGACGTGTGATTCCACTGCTGAAAGGTCCTTGTGTGATTTTGGTAATTGAGTGACAACTTAGGTGAACTAATATGTGTTCAAGTGATATATACACAGGAGATTAGTTCACAGGTGATTGTGTGATGAAGGAGCTTAATGCACATGAAACATGACATGAAGTCATGTGACCAAGGTAGAGAAGATCAAGATGAGGCTTGGCTTGATGGACCGGTTGCAAGTGTGAAGGGCAAGCGGATGATGCTTGGCGCCGATGGACCAACGCAACGGTGAAGAGCAAGTGAGGTCAAGGTCGATGAACCAATACGGTCATGTGATGATATGGAGTGGATCATATCATTTGACAAGTGGTTAGTGCATGTGTTGCATCAATATTGGAGAAGGAGATGGAATAGAATGTGCAAGGCAAAAGTATAACCATAGGGCATTTCATTTCACCGGTCATAGGTGTGTAGAGAAGTATATGACCGGGTTTAGGATAGATAGCCGTACTATCAAGAGGGGCAAACTTGTTTGCATATCGGTTATCTAGTGCCACTTGAGCGATCTAACTTTGCGATATATTAGGATCGAGTGGCGCGGTAAGAGCAAGTGAAAAATGCTTTGAAAATGATTGTGAAAATGGTAACACACATGCACAAGGCGGTGAACACTTTTGTGTTGGCACATGAGAAGAAAAGGAAGAAGTTCGGATGAGTTTGAGTTGAAGAAACAGCTCCGGACGCTAGGGTTTCGGTGTGTCCGGACCATCGCGTATGCGTCCGGACACACACCATAGGTGGCTCGGCTGAGGAGAGAAGTCCGGACGCTGGTTGAGGTCCGGACGCAGGGCTCCAGACGCGCGTCCAGAGTCTTGGCGCTCTCTGGTTCGACTCGGTGTTGAGTCCGAACGCAGTCTGTAGTCTGGACGCTGGAGTCCGGACGCTGTCTGGATCGGTTTGTGCTCTCGGGGAGCTCTCTGGTGGAGTCCGGACGCAGAGTGTTTTGGTCCGGACTCGCACTATTGGCAGCGTCCGGAGACGCGTGGCAGCGATCGGCGCAGGGCGCCAACGGGCGAATTCAAACGGGCAGGGGTCCGGACACACGCGGCATGGTCTGGATCCCCTGTGTAACTTGCGTCCGGAGCCTCTGCAGGAAGCCCAATGATGGGGCAAAACGACTAGTTTTGATGGGGAGGCTATTTATAGCCCTTGGCCGGCCCTTGGGGCTGGTTATGCACCTTGGGCATGTGTTGCCTCTACTGTGCTTGGTTTGGGAGCCCTCTAACTCACTTGTGCAAGCTTTAGTGTGATTCTAATTGTGAGTGACTGATCTCTAGTGCGTTGCTTTGAGAGATAGCTTCGTGTGGCACTAGGTGATTGACTTGCAAGCTTGTGGTGCTTGTTACTCTTGGAGGTTGCCACCTCCTAGATGGTTTGGTGGTTGTGGCTCCGTCGAAGCCCGCAAGAAGATTGTGTGGCGCTCCAGAGAAGTGCTTGTGAGGGGTATTGTGCTCTCCCCACCGGAGATCGCGAAGAGCAAATCTAGTTGAGCGTGTCATTGAGCTACCCTCACTTGTGGGTAGATTCTTGCGGCGCCCGAGTGAGTGGGCTAGGCTTGTGAACGCCTATTAGCCGTCGAATCACCAAGTGTGTGGTCGACACAACGGGGACTAGCTTGGTGGCAACCAAGTGAACCTCGGGAGAAAAATCACCGCATCAACCTTGTACATCTTCTCGGTGGTTTGCATTCTCCAAATCACTAGCTTGTATTTAATTTCATATACCTGTGCTAGTGTTTAGTTGTTGCTCTTGTAACTAGTTTGCTTGTGTAGCTTGCCTAGTTACCTTCTAAGCTTGTGTAGCTTAGAAGTAGCTCTTGAGTGGCTTATTGGCTTGTGTAGCCTTGTAAGTCACATTGCTTAGTTTGTGTAGCTAAGAAAGTTGAGCTCTCTAGTTGACTTGTGTAGTCTTCCTAGAGAGCATTGCTAGTGAGCTTATGTGCTTTGTGCTTTGCTTACTAGTATGTGTAGGAGCTCCCGGTGTTCTTAGAGTACTAGTTGCTTAGGTTTGTGTGACCTTGCAACCTAGACTTGTTTAGGTGAGCTTCCTAGTTTTGCACCTTAGTAAGCCCAATTAGGATCTTTTGCTAGGTGCTAAAGTTATAGATAGAGGGGTGTAGTCTTGGCTAGACCAATAGTTTTAATTTCGCATTTGTTTCGGTTAGCCGTTGTGCTTAAGTTTTAGAAAAGACTATTCACCCCCCCCCCTCTAGTCTGCCATCTCGACCCTACACGTGGTATCAGAGCTTGGTCTCTCATTTGTTGTCTTTACCGACCCGAGAGGATGGCGTCTTATGGGCTATATGTTGAGTATCCACACATTTTTGATGGCACACACTTTGCACGGTGGAGAAATTAGATGGAAAATAATTATAAGTTTATTTCTCCCCAAATGTGGTGGATCGTGGATGCAGGTCTCTCTTGTGCAATTGAGAGAGAGGATGCAACTCAAGCACAAAAGAAGTGCCTACATCTCGATTGCCAAGCTACTAACATTCTCTACTATTCTATGAAAGATAACATCTTTGGTGAGATAATGGACATGAAGAGCGCTCATGAGATTTGGACCTACCTCATTGAAAAATATGAGAAGATTCCAAACAATGATGATGATGTGTCCAAGTTGGTGGCACATGAGAATGTTGAGCATGACCACAACTTGGTGGTTGTAGAAGATTTCTCCACCTCATGTTCAAGTGATGATGAAGATGATCTATCTACCAAGAGATCACTTGACAAGAAAGATGAAGGCCCAACCTCAAGTGTTGCAATTGATGATGCTACTCCAAGCACACTTGATGAAGATGATGAAGCATACACGGGCTATGAGAGTGATGCTTCCACAAGCTCTTCTACTTCATCACAAAGCTACATGTCACATGGTGACACTAAGGTATCAATTAGCAATATGATTGTAGATTGTGATGACCCTAACTTTGAGCTTGTGTGCAAACTCTCAAAGGCTTTAGCTAGTGAGTTAAACAAAACAAAGAAACTAAAAGATGAAAACTCACTTCTAAAGACCTCATGTGAAGAACATAAGCACTTACTTGATGTTCTTAAATATTCACATGATGAACTAAAATTGGATCATGAGCAACTTCGTGTGTCTCATGAAGATTTAGTTCACAAATATGGCTGTCTAATCAATGAATTGATAAATCTTAAAAATGAAGAGAGCTCATCGCAAGGGTCAAATGATCAATCACATGTTGTTGCTAACCTTTGTGATGTAGGGAAGAAGCATGTATCCACCTCTTGTGATAATTTACTTGATATGCCTTGTTCTTCAAATATAGATGCTTGTTCTACTTCTATGTCTTGTGAGAATAACCTTTTGAAGGAGAACAATGAGCTCAAAAATGAATTGAAGAATATGAGCAACAAGCTAGAGAGGTGCTACAATGCCAAAGTCACCTTTGAGCATATGTTGACAAACAAGAGAAGCTATGGTGACAATAGTGGAATTGGTTTCCACAAGAGCAAGGGCAAGAAAGAGAAGAAGAAAGAACCAAAGAAGCTATCTCATTTCATGTCTTCAAATGCCATGGGATGGGACATCTTGCAAATGCTTGTCCAACCAAGATTGCTCAAGCTAAGCCACAAGTCAAGCCCCAAGTGCAATACAAGATCAACCATCAAGATGGTGATTCAGGGATGACAAAGAAGAAGACTAGAAGAGGTGGCAAAGCTAGAGCAAGGCATCCAACTCCTATCCATGATGCCAACAAGATGATGATGAGCAAAGATCAAGAGAAGAATTATTTGGCTCACATCAAGTGCTTCAATTGTGAAGACATGGGACACTTTGCCTCGAAGTGTCCTACCAAGCTTGAGATAAAGATTCAAGCAAAAGAAAAGAGGCAAGACAATGAGAAGCACAACATGAGCAAGGAAGAAAAGGCTCAAGCAAAGAGAGTGTGCTACTCATGTCGGGAAAGGGGACACATGGCTCATTCATGTCCCCTAGGTATGACTTCTAAGTCTATTTCCATTAATGATGATCATTTGCTTAGAAAGGATGGTAGTGGTACCTCTATGGTTGCTATTGCAAAATATCCCGCTATTCATACTAAGGCGTTGCCTAAGTATGTTGCTCCAAATTTGAGAGGACCCAAACTAGTTTGGGTACCATCAACAAGTGGATAAATGTGTGTAGGTACCATTGGCATTGGAGGCTTGATTCAAAGTGTTTCATATTATCATATGATTGAGTCAAGTAATGAAGCTTAATGCTATCCTTATCCCAATGCCAAGTCAAAAGAATGAAGTCCAAATGCTACAACATACAAGTGCATGATCAAGTTATGGTGATTGATTGGATTATTTGAAGGCTTGCAAATATTCAAGTTAAAGCTTGCAAATGGATTGATCATGATCTACTAAGGTATATTTCTTGTTGATCAAGTTCATTTGGGTGTGTATAAGATGTTTGAATTGGATATACACATAGTGCGTATGAGTTGATTGAATTGGATATATATGTGTGCACTAGTTGCTTGCTATAAGTTGATTGAATGGATTAATGCTTAGTGATCAAATTTGAGTTGGTTTGAATGGATATGATCTAGAGACTACTCTTAGTAAGTGTATTGAATGGATATATGTCTCTTGAAAGTGTTCAAACAAGTTGATTTCAAATTTGATTCAATTGGAAGAAGCATAGCTCAATTTGTCAAAACTTGTCAATATTCAAAATCTGAGCTAGACGTGATCATAGCCATGTTTGAGAGTTCAAATCTATTTGGATTGGCTTGAAATTTGGTACACGTGCTCTACACTTATATTAGTAGTTGCTGTGAAAGTTTCATCAGTATTGGATAAGGGACACTTTGGTTTTGGAGTGGATCTTATCAACACATGTGCAGCAGTTTTCAGCATGTACCTAGGTGGAAAGATGTGAAATCTGGTAGCAATCTAGAAGTCCAATGAAGCTCAAATTTTTATATCTGCTAGATGACTTAGTGAAGCACATCTCCACCAAATTTCATGATCATTGGATGTGTACTTTGGGAGATATGATATATTCTTTGAAGAGTATAAATCTGCCAGAAAAGTGACAAACATTGGATTGATCAAGAGTCACTAAGATTGAAAGGTCCTCATGTTGGAATCATATTTATAATTGATTGAGGTATCTATGTTAGCAATGAGTACAAAGCCATTTGATTGTAGAGTGTATTTGGCACATGTTTAGTACTCAATATAAAGATCAATCAAACAAAGTCATTTCAAGTGAGTATCAAGGATGGTTCTTGGAGAGAGGTCACTTCTCCCTTTTCTAGGGGCTTGTCGCCTTTTGTAGGTAAACCAAGGACGTTACTTGAAAGGCTAACATGGAAGTGGTGATCTAGGGATCATTTGGAGATGCTTAGTTGAAAGCTATCAATAGGATTGATCAAAAGAGAGCAAGCAACACCCAAAAGAGAGAGATTCATGATCTTGACCTACAAGTGGTACATCATTTGGTACTCTCTCATGCAAGCAAAGATCAAGAAAGAAGCAAGTCAACCACAACAAGAAACTGCACTTGATCTTTAGTGGGACTCTATTCATATGGGTGAAGTTTGGTATTCCAAGTGGTATTCATTGGTCTTCACCATGCTCTTAATGGACTTCACATTGCTAATTGGAGATGAAATCTATATGACTATCCTCTACTCCAACATAGCAAAGGTGAAATTGTTTGACATATGCATACATACTTGCTTAGGACATGTTTAGTGCATATAGTCATCCATAGTAATCATTCATTGAAATTCAAATGAATTTTATGCTTATAGCCTACCACTATAGCTTGATTGAGTTGTTTGAATCTAGTGGTAGTATATGAGTATGTTCATGAGCTAGTAAACCCAAGTACTTGATCTATTTTGGATTGCAATCAAGTGACAAGTACAACCTTTATAAGATAATCGCTTAATGTGTGTGAACAAGCTTAGAGAGGGTTTAAACCGGACTTGAAAGCTTATGCTATACATCTTAGTTCAAGTCAACATAGAAGCTCATGAAGATGAATCTAGTTCAAGCACAAGACAACAATGCAAATGGATATCAAGATGTAACCTACAAGTGGTATCTAGACTTATGCTAGTCTTTCAAATAGTATCAACTTTCATATTGGTACTTGCAAAAGATGTCTAGTTCTAGCATACTTGTGATAGCCCACATGTGTCTTCATTCAAGCAATATCCTACACGTGGTATGTCACAAGTGATATCCTACAAGTTAAAAGTGATCCTCAACTTCAAGTGATCAAATCATAAGTTCTCTTGCTTGCAAAGCTTATTTGGATGGCAATTGCTTTGACCACAAGGGAGTTGCCCTATTCAATGGTATAATGGTCAATGATCTTACATGAAGAGTCATCCAATACATATGTCGGTGTCCATCAAAAAGTATCAACCATCTACCCTAGTGCAACCTTTGCATCAATAGAGAAGCATACTTTTATGGAAATTGATGACAAAGGGGGAGAGATTAGTGCAAAGATATGAATATATGGATGGAAATGCACTAAGAGGGAAACAGACATGGACATGGACAAGGGAACAAGATTAAAGGATCAAAGTCTTGAACTAAGTGATGCACACAAGTAGGGGGAGCAAGCTCATGAACTTGAATGACTGCATTTGATATGTGCATATTCATGTGCTTGCTTGCATATTGCATAAGTCTTATATTTATATGCATGCTTGTGTGGTGTATGCTAGTTATAGGATTTATATGATGATTTGTCAACTAGCATGCATAGGATGGTAAGCTAGATCCTTGTTCCTTCAAATGATATCTAGAAACCTTACTTCTAATGTTGATCTCACGGGGTTTCTAGTGTTGTTTTTGTAGAATCTAGCTAACCATGGTGCTAAGGATGAACTTCAAAGTGGAACTACAATTGGTATCTTCAAAGGTTTATCCTATATCCCCTAGCATCACTTAGTAGTGCTAGCACTCCCACAATGTCTATTCATGCATGTGTGCAAAGCTTAATTCAAATCTTTTTGAGCACACATGTAAGGGGAGTTAACACTACCAAGTCGGACTTTGTGGCATTTATCCAATTCTTGGCATAGATCTTAAATGATGGATAAATGGCATAATGTCCAAAAATGATCTTAATTGCCATATCATTGTAGAGTTGTCATCAATTACCAAAAAGGGGGAGATTGAAAGGTCATTGTGTGATTTTGGTAATTGAGTGACAACTTAGGTGAACTAATATATGTTCAAGTGATATATACACAGGAGATTAGTTCACAAGTGATTGTGTGATGAAGGAGCTTAATGCACATGAAACATGACATGGAGTCATGTGACCAAGGTAGAGAAGATCAAGATGAGGCTTGGCTTGATGGACCGGTTGCAAGTGTGAATGGCACGCGGGTGATGCTTGGCGCCGATGGACCAACGCAACGGTGAAGAGCAGGTGAGGTCAAGGTCTATGAACCAATACGGTCATGTGATGATATGGAGTGGATCATATCATTTGACAAGTGGTTGGTGCATGTGTTGCATCAACATTGGAGAAGGAGATGGAATGGAATGCGCAAGGCAAAGGTATAACCATAGGGCATTTCATTTCACCGGTCATTGGTGTGTAGAGAAGTATATGACCGGGTTTAGGATAAATATCCGTACTATCAAGAGGGGCAAACTTGTTTGCATATCGGTTATCTAGTGCCACTTGAGCGATCTAACTTTGCGATACATTAGGATCGAGTGGCGCGGTAAGAGCAAGTGAAAAATGCTTTGAAAATGATTGTGAAAATGCTAACACACATGCATAAGGCGGTGAACACTTTTGTGTTGGCACATGAGAAGAAAAGGAAGAAGTTCGGAGGAGTTTGAGTTGAAGAAACAGCTCCGGACGCTAGGGTTTCTGTGTGTCCGGACCATCGCGTATGCGTCCGGACACACACCCTAGGTGGCTCGGCTGAAGAGAGGAGTCCGGATGCTGGTTGGGGTCCGGACGTAGGGCTCCGGACGCGCGTTCGGAGTCTTGGCGCTGTCTGGTTCGGCTCGGTGTTGAGTCCGGACGCAGGCTATAGTCCAGACGCTGGAGTTCGGATGCTGTTCGGATTGGTTTGTGCTCTCGGGGAGCTCTCTGGTGGAGTCCGGACGCAAAGTGTTTTGGTTCGGACTCACACTATTGGTTGTGTCCGGAGACGCATGGCAGCGATCAGCGCAGGGCGCCAACGAGCGAATTCAAACGGGCAGGGGTCCGGACGTGCGAGGCATGGTCCAGACCCCCTGTGTAACTTGCGTCTGGAGCCCTGCAAGAAGCCCAGTGATGGGGCAAAATGGCTAGTTTCGATGGGGAGGCTATTTATAGCCCTTGGCCGGCCCTTGGGGCTGGTCATGCACCTTGGGCATGTGTTGCCTCTAGTGTGCTTGGTTTGGGAGCCCTCTAACTCACTTGTTCAAGCTTTAGTGTGATTCTATTTGCGAGTGAGTGATCTCTAGTGCGTTGCTTTGAGAGATAGCTTCGTGTGGCAGTAGGTGATCAACTTGCAAGCTCGTGGTGCTTGTTACTCTTGGAGGTTGCCACCTCCTAGACGGCTTGGTGGTTGTGGCTCCGTCGAAGCCCATAAGAAAATTGTGCGGCGCTCCGGAGAAGTGCTTGTGAGGGGTATTGTGCTCGCCCCATGTGAGATCGCGAAGAGCAAGTCTAGTTGAGCGTGTCATTGAGCTACCCTCACTTGTGGGTAGATTCTTGCGGCGCCCGAGTGAGTGGGCTAGGCTTGTGAACGCCTATTAGCCGCCGAATCGCCAAGTGTGTGGTCGACACAATGAGGACTAGCTTGGTGGCAACCAAGTGAACCTCGGGAGAAAAATCACCGCGTCAACCTTGTGCATCTTCTCGGTGGTTTGCATTCTCCAAATCACTAGCTTGTATTTAATTTCATATACCTGTGCTAGTGTTTAGTTGTTGCTCTTGTAACTAGTTTGCTTGTGTAGCTTGTCTAGTTACCTTCTAAGCTTGTGTAGCTTAGAAGTAGCTCTTGAGTGGCTTATTAGCTTGTGTAGCCTTGTAAGTCACATTGCTTAGTTTGTGTAGCTAAGAAAGTTGAGCTCTCTAGTTGACTTGTGTAGTCTTGCTAGAGAGCATTGCTAGTGAGCTTATGTGCTTTGTGCTTTGCTTACTAGTATGTGTAGGAGCTCCCGATGTGCTTAGAGTACTAGTTGCTTAGGTTTGTGTGACCTTGCAACCTAGACTTGTTTAGGTGAGCTTCCTAGCTTTGCACCTTAGTAAGCCCAATTAGGATCTTTTGCTAGGTGCTAAAGTTATAGATAGAGGGGTGTAGTCTTGGCTAGACCGATAGTTTTAATTCCGCATTTGTTTCGGTTAGCCGTTGCGCTTAAGTTTTAGAAAAGACTATTCACCCCCCTCTAGTCCGCCATCTCGACCCTACAACTGCCTATGTCACTGCCATGGGGATTCAGTTTGCCTGAGCTGACATCGCTTGTGTGAGTCACGAGGGAGTTGGATATTTAATTTTTTGGGTGGCTCTGAAGGTGTGGTGTGGGATTATGACGAGATTTGTTTGAGCAACGCTGGGTTTGGGATAAGCGAGTGGGTTCCTTAAACCTCAGTTTTTCATGGGCCAAGGCACTTGTGGCACAAAGTGACAATGTACCGCATCAAATCAATTTTGTAGGGATTTAATAAAAAACACATATTGCACTAGAGTTTAGCACTCTCAATCTGATGCAATAGTACTTTATAATTGCACCGATATTAGAAACTGGAGCAATACCACCTACATATTGCATCAAAAATCCACTCTAATGCAACAAAAATTATCCGATGCAATAATTTCTACCTATTGCATCTTTGGTATGAATTCGGTGCAATAGGTCATACCTATTGCATCTACATTAATTACTATCGCATCAAATTAATTCCTGATTCAATAATGCCCACCTATTGTATCAGATTTTAAAAATTAATGTAATAGCAACCACCTATTGCATCAAATTTGCATTTGATGCAAGGTGAGGTGATGTGATAGGGTAGAAAATTAGTAGTGTTCGGGCCACTAAGCCACTTAGCAACAGAAGGATGCTAAACTGTCTAGCACAAGAAGGCCTACACTTTAAGAACTTGGCCAAACGTGGTGTGATCAAAGTCTAGATAGGTCTGTCACCCCTACTAGGTACCACAAACAAATTGTTGGACAAGCCGCAGACACAGGTAAGTGTATAGCCTAGACACCACGTCTACACTATATCTTACTACTCTAATCTGGATTCCGGTGAAATTTATTAGAGTACCGGTTTAAGGGCGGTGAACCAATGAACAACAAAAGTAAATACTTTACCAGAACTAAAGATCAATTACCATAAAAGAATCTCAAATGCAGACTTACAAAAGAGAAGGCCGCATCTGCTGAGGTACAGCTCGAAGAAGATGCCAGGCTCTCCTCACTCTCTCCCTATTTTCTATGCTACTAGTAGAGTAGGGCTTCGCCTATGTGTAGAGAGAGTAGCTCCTCCTTGGTGTGTCTTGAATGAGAGGGAGTGAGGGGTATTTATAGTGGAGAGGTGGAGTAGGGCATACTCCACCACCACGTCATCGATCCGCGTGATGGATGATGAGAGCCCTTGGATCCTAACCGCCTTTAGATCAATGGTGCAAGATAATTCAACATGTACTTTAATTTAGCATGTGCTTCTTTGCATGGCGGCATGCAAATGGCGGTTGGGAGAGATAAGTAGCCGCCAAGCCTCCTTGGGGGGGTCAGCCGACCCCCCCCCCCTATGACATGTGGGACCACTCCAGACCCTCTAGAAGCATGGCCCACATGTCATGGAGTGGTTAGAACTTTGGTGGTGGCCATTAATGGGTCGACTGATCTGCACAAGGGGGGTAGTGACCCTCTTACTATGACAGGTGGGCCCTCTATCATGTGGGGTGCTTGGGGAGACTGGTGGGCCTCATAGGGTGGTTGGTCGACACCCTATGGTGGGTCCCACTAGCTCATTCCTCTCCATTTCCTATAGTCCTACAAGAAATACTCCATGGACATGTGGAACTATTTATTGCATAAAATATACTCGTGATAATCTTATGTCCCTTCATTATGAGGTTGTTGACGGTGATTTTGAGCATAGAAAATTATGACATTTTCACCGTCAACATAGGCCTCCCCCCATGCAGTGGTTTGGTAGGCAGGAATTGTCAAGTTGAGGATATATTCGTATATCTGAGGTTTCTGAACTCAACTCATCCTGTTCATGGCCCCATTGTGGTTGGGAACATTGGTAGTATAACTTAATGATGATCGTTAGATGTACATGCACTAAATAGCGTAGCTTTAATGGTAGCTAGAATACTTAGGAGTTATTTCTTTATTATTTGCATTGGACGATGCTTGTGTAGTGACTAGAGTGCTCTAAGAACTTTATCTTTATTATTATGATGACTGATCATTACCCTTATCATATATATATATATATATATATATATATATATATATATATATATATATATATTTATCATGTGACTTACCCTGTTATGAGTAGAATTCTTGGTTGGTTAATCTCTTCATTCATTTCATATGCATGTTATTGTTGGTATAAATTAGATGCACACAAGTAAGTTAATTATCCGCAAGTGCATAGATAAACACCGATGTAGCACTTCACCGAGATAACCCAGTTTTAAATATCGAACCCAAAGGAACGGTGTTATGAGGAAGACTGAGTCTATAAACTTAACCCGTTTCACAACCAAGTATAGAAAACTATTGATATGAGGAGAAAGAACCAAGGACTATCTAGTTCTGGTCACTGGGTAATATTTATCTTTTATGATCTTTAATGGCGATGACTTAAATAAGAGCAGGAAACAGAGTTCTCTCCTACCAAGCTCCTACATGCCTACCAAACCTATTACGGGAAATAGATTACAGAGGAATCAACGTATCTATAAGAGTCACCTACGCGAGCTACCGTTGTCCAGAAAATCAGGGGACATTGACAAGTAAACTTAGCCTAGGCACCACGCCTACACTATGAATTACTACTTCAATCAAGAAGCTATCAAGATCAAAGCACTCAAGAAGAGTTGCAAATAATAAAGAACAATAAGGATAATGTTGCTTACTTGAACTAGAAGTCGAATGCCAGGGTATCTCAGAATATAAATCCTAGGCAAGAGGAATTGATCCCAAAGAATACAGCGATGAAGAAGCACCGACACGCCAGAACTCCTCTAGAACTCTACTCTCCAACTCTATATTGAATCTCTAAATAGAGCTAGTCCTAGATAAGACTAATCTCCCTTGATTGCTGACCTAGATCTACTAGATAGGAGTTATGGCTTCATGCTCTTGAGCTTTAGATCTGGCTTGGCTCCAGGGGGTACAAGCCTATATTTATAGCCCGGAGGGATGCACGATAGCCGTTGGATCAAACCGACTTAATATAGGGCCGAGATGACTCCTCAAAGGCGGTGGAAGAAGATCCTAGAAGATCGTGGAGGATCTCCACATGGCATTACCGGCCGGCCAGGGGTGGGGCCCGTCGGCCCCACCTATTAGGCCCACGGGCCCAGGTGGTTTTTGGATCCTTCTAGAGTATTTTCGAGCGCACGTTTCCTTCGGTGTCAAGTTTCCTCAATTTCATGCAATTAGATCCCTCTTTTCGTCTTTTCTGAATAACTCCCTAGAAAATAATAAATCACCAAAACTCATGGAATTTGTCTGTAATAACCCTATGTTTTCTAATATTCTTATTCTTTGTGAGAATGGTTGACGGTTAATTTTATATCATAGCGACTGTCAACAAGCTCCCCCACACTGAGGCTTTTACTCGTCCTCAAGAAAAGGTTGGTTAAAAGAAAATAATATTTAAGACATATCTTGAAGATAAATTTTATCATAAAACTTTCCCAAGTTATTTGAAAAGAAATGCATATCATGAATCTTAAGTGATTGAAGAATAGAATAGCTCGAATAGATTACCTTCTTCTTTCAATCAAGTCTCTGGAGATTTTTGTAGAATTTTTTTAAAAGAAATCTTGCAAAAGATGTAAAAGAATACTCTGCTATTTCCTTAGATCAGAATACTTTAGTTGTAATTATTCTTCTATCATTATTTCTTCTTATGTTGTCATCCTCTCCTTTTGAGAAGTATGGGCTTTTCTTTTTTTTAGAGGTACGTCGGACTTTTGTCCCTTTTTAAGTCCTCTTGAGGGTGCATCGGACTTTTCTCCCTTTTTAATTCCCTTTATTTTTCCCCTATGCATCTTTTGGCATGGATTATTTTCACATATTTTTGTATAGCCCCATACAACTCTTGTGAAGAGGATGATTTAAACATATGAAGAAAAATTATTATTTTATTCAAATTAATTCTGATCATAGGAGCATAGCAAAGTACTCAACTTCCAATCTTTCAAAGGTTTTTGAATTTAAAGAATAAATGCTCTAGAGACAAGATATCATGAATCAAGTTCTCATATCTTACTATATCTTATTCTCAAATCATCTTATGTAATCATAATATCTTTTTTATATGAATTGTAACATGACTTGCGGGAAAAGTATTATGCAAGTTTATTTTCGAGCTATGAATTAAATCATATTTTTAACAATTAAAAGCATTTTAACATGTGAATATCAATTCGGATCAAAACGATAGATGAAATATATGTATTTGTAAAGTATGTAACTCAAACCTAACCATGGACGAACTGGGTCGGGAGATGCCAGGGTGGCAGTCTGGTCAGCCACATGTGGGGCCGGGCTACCCTCTGCTGAGGCTCCTCGGGTCCCGCTTTGTTGGACGTGATCTCTGTTTGATTCTCTTTCGAATTGCATTAATTTCCCGAGCTCATTTTATTTCATGGTCGTGGTGTGTCTCCCCCACACTTGTTTTTTCTATATTCTTTTTTGCGCAATATGTGTAGACAAAACACACATACCAAAATATAGAGAGTAGAGTAGATAACAAAGACATTAAAAGAAAATAGGGCACTTTATTCATGATTAAGAAAACTTTCCAAACAACTGAATTTAAAGACTTAACTTTAACTAAGACGACGATAAGCTGACTTTAACTTTAAACGATAAACCTTAACTAAAGTGTGCCCTATTATATGGATAACTAAGTGTTGTTGTTTGGTGTGACTATGCCTCTAAGCTGATCATTGCTCCTCTTTAGCTTATTAATTTCTTTTACATTGATCTCAACGAGCTTGCTCAAGGTGGTCGTGGTTGAGATTCTAAGCCTACTCTCTGACTGAAGACAGTTGATGGAATTTGAGAGCAAGTTGATTCGCTCCTCTAGCATATCAATGGTGGTTCTAGGGCGCTTAGGTGCATTTGCAAGCGTGGGAGCAGATCTCTTAGGTTCTGGCCTGGGCTCAATGTAGCGGACATGGCTTGAGGATGCATGAATTCCTTCAAAAGATGGACGGGTTGACACATACTTTGCACAAGTAATGTCCCCGAACTTATTATATTTGACAGACTTAAGCTTCTCGTTCTCCAACGGGGGTAGCAACTTGGTACCCTGAGGAAGAGTGATTCCGATCCTCACAGCGAGTCTTCGAGCAACATCCTTGCTGGAGGTGATGGAATAGCGGGTAGCTCTTGGACATGGTAGGCTCGCTCATGGCGTTGGCGCGAAGGTACTTCGGCTAGGTGCTTGGGTGGAACGATGACGAGAGGCTTGTGCTGACCAGGAATGATGGCGAGAGAGTCTTCTTTCTTGCTCAGGCTAGCACCATAGACGACCATCTCCTTGCCAACCACGGGAGCTATCTACTTAGGAGAGTTTAAGTGGAGAGATGAGAAGGCTTTGATGAGATGAGAATGAATGAGGTATGGGTGCATATTTATAGTGGGTTTCAGCAGTAGATGCGAGATCTGTCATTCTTCTAACTCTGATAATTGCATTTTTCTAACTCTGATAATTGCATTTTTCTTTTTCTCTCTAGTAGCTTCAAAATCTATATTCCAATGTTTGATAGCCCAATGAGCCTTGTGCTCTAATTCTACCGGTAAATGGCAAGTTTTCCCGTACACCAAGTGGTATGGTGACATGCCCAAGGGTGACTTGTATGCAGTTCGGTAGGCCCAGAGTGCTTCGGGTAACCGATCTTTCCATATTGTTCCCATTTCATTTACTGTCTTTTGTAGAATGTTCTTGATATGCTTATTTGATGTTTTTGCTTGTCCACTTGTCTGAGAATGGTATGGAGTAGCAAGATTGTGACAGATTCCATGACTTGTTAGGTACAAGTAAAACTTCTTGTCCGTGAAATGTGTTCCTCCATCACTTATTACCATCCTTGGAGTTCCAAATCTTGGAAATATTATCTCTTTGAACATCTTTCTGGAATGTCTTGAATTGGCTGACTTGCATGGCATGACTTCTACCCACGTGGATACATAGTCTACCGCCACCAAGATGTACTCGTAATTCTTTGACTTCACAAATGGTCCCATGTAATCAATTCCTTAGACATCAAAGAGCTCTACCTGGAGATTATTGGTCAGTGGCATGGCATCTCTTGAGTTGATGTTCCCGTGCCTTTGACGTACATGATCCACATCTTTGGACAAAATCTTTGGTGTCTACATACATGGTTGGCCAAAAGAATCCACTCTGCCAAATTTTTGCATGAGTGCGGAATGCCCCCATAATGCCCTCCATATGGTGTTGAATGGAACTTCTGAGTAATCTGAATGCCTTCCTCCGCCGGCACACATCTTCTGACCAAGCCATCGGCACTGACTCTGAAGAGGCACGGGGGATCCTATATATGGAGACGACTTTCATATATAAGCCTTCTTCTATTTTCTCCTGGTGGTATATGACCTACAACCATAAAGTTGACAATATTTGCGTACCAAGGTTCTGATTTTGTTACCTTGAATAACATGTCGTCCCTTAGCGAGTCATTGATAGGTAGTTCCTGTGAATTCTCAAAACATATTCTAGAGAAGTGATTAGCAACAGGATTTTCTACTCCCTTTCTATCCTTTATTTCCAAGTCAATTTCTTGGAGTAGAAGAATCCATCTTATTAGATGAGGTTTAGCATCTTTTTTAGTAAGCAAATATTTTAAAGCAGCATGGTCAGTGTAAACAATTACTTTTGCTCCTACTAAGTAAGATCTAAATTTATCTATAGCATAAACGACAACCAAGAGTTCTTTTTCAGTAGTCGCATAATTAAGTTGTGCTCCTGTCATTATTTTGCTAGCATAGGCAATTGCATGATGTTTTCTATCTTTAGTTTGTCCCAAAATTGCCCCCACAGCATAATCACTAGCGTCGCATATAATTTCAAAAGGTAAAAACCAATCAGGGGGTTGAATGATTGATGCAGAGATGAGCACTTCTTTAAGGATGTTAAAAGATTTCAAGCATGCGTCATCAAATTCAAAAGGAGCATCCTTAGCTAACAAACTAGTCAGTGGTCTAGCAATATGAGAAAATTCGTTTATAAAGCAACGATAAAAACCACAATGACCAAGAAAGCTTCGGATTCCTTTTATGTTTACAGGCGGAGCTAGTTGTTCAATAACTTCAATTTTAGCTTTGTCTACCTCTATACCTCTTTCAGACACTAAGTGTCCAAGCACTATTCCTTCTCCAACCATATGTTGACGCTAAAAATGGAGCTTCTGGCGTCAGCATTGCGTAGGGCCTGCAGAGATTGTGCAGCAGCAGAGCTGGATCTCCTAGACCCCTTAAGCGGCTTAAGCCACTTCGATGATTGATTCCAGGCGTGCCAGTCAATTTGACCTGTAATTGACAAGGAGATGAAACGTCAAATTATGGAACCTGTTAGTTGTTGCCAGACAGTTCTATGAGTTTGCGGCTCTCATATAGCCAATCAATATAGGAGACTGACTAGAGAGTCAACTCCGAACAGAATTAGGCATAACAATAATGTATAAATGGTTGTCACAATATATCAAATGTAAGGTACGTAAATAACCGATGCATGCAACATTATCATCATCGATCTACCAAATCTACTGAGTATACCGGATAAAGATTAATCATCAATAGAGGTGTGTTCCCATGCAGCCATGATGACAATTAACTCGATAACCTGCCCAATCTACTGGCATTGGGGTGTTTTCATGCAACCATAAAAGTAAACGAATCAAGCCACATAGTATACTTAATAGATCTAATAGATCGGAATGACAAAGTACACACACCATATGATTTAAGCATAACTAGATCAGCTATATCAGCCGATATGGGATCCATGAAGCTTGAACAAGATCCATGTATTCGACACCGAACGGATCCAAGTCTGGACAGACATAACTCAACACATATGGCATTGGGGTTCGTAAGATGCAGCCGTATCACATATGTTGAGCCAGATCCAACCACACTCAAATCAATCTAATGACTGAATACATGTCTCGAACCCGCAACACATGACAACCGCAACTAATGAATTAGCTGATATGATCTTAGGTCTATCACCTCTCTGGATGTAAAGAAAGAATGCGATGGAGGCAAATAGATCTAGATAGAAATAAAGCGCAGACTAATTCATCAGCTGAGATTGGGCATGATATTGTAGCAGTAGATTAAACAAAGCATAACAGACAATATCGATAACTTGATGAATCTATTAGATCACCAATCTAATAGAGCCGATAACTAGCTTGAAGCCACGATTCATGTGAGATTGAAGCAATGCAGCCCCATGAACAATAGATTCAAACCGATAACTAGCTCATACCGAGCTTGCACGAGTTACACAATACAGCCGTACAAACCAGACATGAACCAAGACTAGACTTACAAGAAAAACCAGAGGTCAATCTAGTCAATGCAGCCCAATCCGTCGAAGGTTCACCGAAATCTACTCTACTCCTACTCCTAGGGTTGGCCGAAGGCTAGAAACTAAGGACTAAGTTGTGTATTTGATTGATTGGATGTCCTTCTCGTTACCTAACATTTGCTATTTATAAACCATAGCTTACACCCTAACCGGCCACCACACAAGTCCTAATAATAAGGAAACAAATCTTGACTTGGGCCTCAATCCATTCTATTGCCGAGAATGCCATGTGTCGGCTGAAAGATATCTTCATGATCTCTTATTTCCTAAGTCGATCTTTCGGGTCCATCTTAGATGCTTCCTCCGAAGGCCTGCTAGGGGGCCCATAAGCGCATATCTAGTCATGCCAAAATACGGTGTTAACACATGCCCCCCAATTTTGGGATAAACTCGTTTTATTACAAAATTCATTCAAAAACCCCAAGAGTCGCACCAATAGTCGACTCGCCTTCCCAAAATATCTCTGCACTGTTGGGACCAAAACGGCCGACCCCTCTGTTTTTGCTAACTCCGCGCCGCAATGCATCCTCGAATCGACTCTTCACCCCCGCAGTGGATCTATATAATGTTATGTGCCCCCTTGGTCTTCGGTACTTATTCAGAGCAATTCATATTATAGCCCCTCTGAAGTCTCCAAGATCCATCATGAAAACCACAATGGTTGGAGGTGATAGCCACGGAAAGCGCCCAGCGGATGGCCTCCCGGAGGGTATCCCTATGTGCCAACGTCTTCTCCGGATGCGGTAGGTTTGATCAGCAGTTTCTTTCCTTCTGAATATCCTTCATCTGATGCTTCCCATTTTCTAGCATGGTCATCAATGGTAGTGTCCGTAGCATCGACCTCGCAACCGACAACCCCCTTCCCCCTGCGAGGGTCGGCTCTTCCGAAGCTCCACCGTCTCCGTCTGGATCTACTTCCAGTGACTCCACTATGGAGGAGGAGCATTGCCGCATTCAGGAGATTAGCGGACTTCTTTCGAAGGCGACCGAAGAGGAGAACTGCCTCAGGTCTGTAGTAGAAGCGCAGTAAGTAGCCCTTAACACCGCCGGGGATGATCTTATCGAGGCAAGAGATCAGCTATCTGCAGCCGATAATACGGTGTCAAGTAAGACAACCCCTCCTGGTTATCCATTCCAGATTTTTCCTGCTCCTCTGCCATTCTTACCCTTTCTTGGTCTTCGCAGAACTAATGGCGCAATTGGAGGAACTGCGCCAAATTATCACCGTTGCTGCTGACGCAGTCAACACTAGGGGTGAGGCCCTGGGGCATCGCCTCCAGGACGTCTGACACTGGGTTCAAGAGGTGGCCCTCCACGGTGTCTATCGCGGCGCCATTGTGGCCCTCTCTACTGCCGAGGCCACCTCCGACATCAATCTCCAGGATATAGAACCTAGGTTCCCAGGAAACAATGGCCCTAAAGACAATGAAAACCTCCAGAACGCCTTCCGGGAGCATGGCGAAGTAGTAGTCGGAGTTACTCGCACCGAGGACATCATTAGCGAGTTGTTCCTCGGTGATTAGCTTGTAGTAGGTCTATTGTTAATAAACGGATCTCTCAATTTCAGCTCTACTCTTCAATGTGTGCACCTCTGCTTCGTCAGAGCTTTCTGCCTTGTCAATACCCTTATCATCATTCTTCCTCTTTTCTTTTCAATTATATATATATATATATGTATGTATATTGTTCTAGAGACGATTCCCATTGTATCGGCTACTGATGGCTCTAAATACAGTCAAGTCGAATATTTTTGCGCTGAAGACGATATGTATCACATCGGCTATCCGATCTAGTCGACTATAGTGTGTTGACCCAAACGCTGGGGTAGTACTTCTTGAAATATTTCCCATTCAGTGATCTAGAGTACTCTTCTCCCTCCAGAGTTTTGTAGAAGTAAGCATTACCTGGAGCGCCCTTCGTAATCCGATAAGGACCTTCCCAGTTTGGTGACCAATTTTCGTATTTGCTATCCTTAGTTCCAATGGGCAAAATGACTTTCCAAACCAAGTCTCCCTGATTGAACCTTTTCTCCCTGACTTTCTGATCATAGTATTTAGCGACCCTGAGTTTATTTGCTTCAATATTCTCTAAGGCCCTCAATTGATGCAGGCTCAGATCGTCAAGGCTGTCCATCATGAGGTTCTTATAATCGTCAACCTCCAAATTGTCCTGCTGCATGATTCTCCGAGACCCAACACTCATCTCCCACGGCAGTACAACCTCCTGCCCGTAGACCAGCTCATAGGGTGAACATTTGGTTGACCCATGACAAGCCATCATGTAAGACCACAAAGTTTCCACAAGGATACGATGCCATCGCTTGGGATACTCTAGGATCTTCTTCTGGATTATCTTGATCAATATCTGGTTAGACGCTTCTGCTTGCCCGTTGGCCTGAGCATAATATGGGGATGAGTTGATCACTTTGAAACCCGTCTCGGCCATGAAGTCACCGAATTTTTTGGATGTGAACATTGTCCCTTGATCGGTGGTGATGGTCTGAGGGACACTAAACCTGTAAATGATGTGTTCCCTGACAAACTCAATTATGTTGGCTGATGACGATTCTTTCAAAGGAATGGCTTCAACCCATTTGGTGAAGTAATCTATTGCCACCAACACAAACTTATGTCCCTTGCTAGATGACGGGAACACTTGACCGAACAGATCTATCCCCTATCCTCTGAATGTCCATAGCTTAATGATGGGATTCATAGCCGATGCCAGGGACTTTTGAATCTTACCAAATTTCTGAAACTCCTGGCAACCCTTATAATATCTGAAGCAATCTTCCATTATGGTTGGCCAGAAATATCCTGCTCTCTTGATCATCCACTTCATTTTTGGAGAAGATTGGTGTGCACCGCATATTCCTTCATGGATCTCCCCCATTAACAACCTGGCTTCTTCCTTGTTAAGGCACTTGAGTAGCACACCCTCGACCGTTCTGTGATACAGTTGATCATCAAGAATGACAAACTTGGTAGCCTGATACCTTAGCCTCCTAGAGACATGTTGTGAAGGGTTCTTTAGATATTCAATGATAATGGCCCTCCAATCATGACCGTCCACCAGCTTGTCAGCCAAGACTTCCATGGTTTGCCGATACCTAGAGGCACTCTGAGCCAATCTGTTGGCTTCCTGGTTCTGGTCCCTGGGAATATGCGTGAGGTTGACTGAAGGGAAAGACTGAAGTAATTCTCAGCAATTCTCATGATATTCTTTCAATATCTCATCTTTACACTCATATAGGATGAGCAGTTGATTAATCACCAACTAAGAATCTCCAAAAATCTCAACGGCTTCGGCCCCTACCTCTCATAGCAATTGCAACCCTTTAAGAAGAGCCTCATATTCGGCATGATTGTTGGTAGCCATTGGCCTGATCGGGAAAACATACTCTAGGCTTGCCCCCCGAGGAGACACCAGGACGACGCCGATACCTCCTCCTTGTTTGCAGGTAGATCCGTTGAAGAACAAAGCCCATGGGGTTATGTCCACCAACCGGATTCCCTTCTCGTGATGGTAAGTGACAAAGGCGGCCATCACCTGACCCTTGACCGCCTTGGCCGACTCGTACCTTAGGTCAAACTCTAATAGTGCAAGGATCCATTTGCCAATCCTCCCATTCAGAATCGACATAGACAGCATGTGCTTGATGATGTCAAACTTCGACACCACCGTGCATTCTGATGACAGCAGGTAATGATGCAGCTTGGTGCAGGAAAAGTATAGACATGGGCAAGGCGTTTCCGTGGGGGAATACCTTATTTTAGGATCGAGCAATCTTCTACTCAGATAAAACACCACTCTCTCTTTTCCTTAGAATTCTTGTATCAAAGCTGACCCAATCGTGTGGGCGTCGGCTGTTACGTATAGCCTGAAGGGTTTCCCATTTTGGGGAGGGATTAACACCGGCGGAGATTTTAAATATTCCTTGATCTCCTCAAAAGCCTTCTGTTGTTCGTCACCCCATCTGAACTCCTGCTGGCTTTTTGGCTTTAGCAAGATCGAGAACGGCACGATCTTTGCTGATAGATTCGATATGAATCCTCTGATGAAATTGATCTTGCCGATCAAGGACTGTAGCTCAGTCTTCGTAGTTGGTGGCACGGCTTTGTCGATTGCATCGAAACTCTTCTGACCAACTTCAATCCCTTTCTCATGCACCATGAAACCCAGAAATTGTCCAGCTGTCACTCCGAAAGCACACTTGTGAGGGTTCATCCTCAAACCATGTTTCTTTACACATTCCAAAGTGGCTCTAAGATCTTCAAGGTGCTCTCGGTATCCCTTGAATTTCACCACCACGTTGTCGATGTAGACTTCTACTGTTTTGCCGATCAACTTATGAAAGATATAGTTCATGGCTCTCTGATAAGTTGCGTCGACATTCTTCAACCCAAAGGTCATGACTACCCAGTCATATAACCCTAACGCACTAGGACATCTGAATGCAGTTTTATGCACATCTTCCTCGACCATGAATAACTAGTTGTATCCGGCATTACCATCCATGAAACTGATCACTTTATGGCATGCTGCCGCGTCAACCAACATATCGGCCACTGGCATTGGATATCCATCCATCGGAGTATCTTTGTTGAGGTCCCTGAAGTCGATGCAGACCCTCATCTTCCCATTCTTCATGTATACAGGGACCACGTTGGCGATCCATTTGGCATACCTATGTTGGCACCAACAATGATGCATTTGTACATAACTAAAATGATGTCAACAACCTCAGGATCAAGAATAAACAAACACATCATTAGCATACTTTATCAAATAACAAGTTCCACATGTCCATGGAGTGTTTGATTGCATAATTGAAGAAATGGAGCAAAGGAGAGCCAGTGGGACCTACATACGGGGTCGGCCAACCACCCTATGGGCCCACCAGCTCTCCCTCGTCGTCCATGATCTAGGAGAAGCACCTCAGAGTGAATTCCAACCCTTGGATCACTCTGTGCTTTCTCCCAACGGCTCACATGCAAAGCACATGGATCTATGGGCCCATACTAAGGAGATCAACATGATAATTACCTCAGACCAAACAACCAACACCAATGACAAGTGGGACCAGGACCTGGAAGGATGAGGTGGGCCAGAGACCCCAAGGGGGGTCGGCCGACTTCCCTTTGGGCCCACCTAGCCCCCACTTGGCCCCTGACTAGTTGGGCCACCTCTAGAAGACCGTGGGATGGCCCACAGGCCATAGTGGGGTCAGCCGATCTCCCCCTATGTCGGTTCAGCTCCTGCCAACCGCCATACTCAATAACACATGTTGGAAATCAACACCATCCATCCAACGGCGGTTCAAAGTCGGTTGGATCCAATGGTGGAGGATTGAAGCCCCCTGGATCGATGACGTGGCGCTAGAGTAGCCCCCACTCCACCTCCCAATATAAATAGAGGCTCATAGCCCCCTCTCTACACATGGTGAAGAAGCCTACAAGCTCTATTCCTTAGATTGTTCTAGTAGTTAGTCTAGAGTGGGAGTTAGAGTTGAGTCGAGCTGCGCATGGAATTTCCGGAGTTGTCTTCTGGAAAGTCTAGTATAGCTCTTCTATCTTTCCTTCTTTGTAAGACTTTATATTTATCAATATATTACTTTCTCTCTACTTTACTTAGTATTTACTTTGAGCATTTCTATACTAGATATAGTCTTGCTATATGCTTTTGCTCTTTAATAGCCTTTACATTAATAGTCTGTGATCCTTGTGGCCTTTTCCGTATGCGATCATTGCCTATCATAGGGTGCTTTGATTATAGATCCTAGTCAAAGTAATAAGTTGTGTGTAAGCGTGGTGCTTATACATCACCTTATACTTGGTTACCGCTTGTTGCACGGATAGTTGTGGTAGCTAACAAGAGAGTGACAGCCTGGTCTAGTCTTTGTATTCCACCACGTGTTCTTAGGCAAGTTCTTAAAAGGTAAGGCACCCGTAAGAAGAGGACGCGGTCCGGTAGGAGTTTTGTCCTCCTACTGATCTATCCCCTCGCCTAGCATACTTGTATTGAGGAAACAAACTATAGTGTTTAGACTAGTTAATTGGCTAAGTATATTGAAGTAGAGTGAATTACATAGGGGTCCCTTTACTCTCTCGTTGTCCTCCCACCTAGCTATTCTATCTAGTCCGTTCTAAGTATCATTTACCTTGGCTTATTCATTCATCGACCCTTCCTATCACATATATCGTTTACCCCCCTATACTAATTGGTACTAAGTTGAGGTGCGCTCTAGGATCTCTCTCTAATTATCATTTCTAGCCTAGCTTTCCCTTGGGAAAATATAAATTACGATACCTTGGAATACTCCTAGGTGAAGTGCTACAACGGTATAATCTGTGCGCTTGCGGATTTATCCAATAGTTATAAGAAATACCAACAACCTACTCTGCCGAATGAACTTTTCCTCGTAGAGGCGAGTGATCTCAACTTTCACATCAGCCATAATGCTAGCCTTGATCCTCCTGGGTTGCTGTTTGACCGGCCGATATCCCTCTTTGATCGGTAGGCGGTGCTCGACTAGCTCCCGGTCGAGACCGGGCATCTCGTAATATTCCCAAGAAAAGCAATACTTGTATTCCCTCAGCAGGGCTATCAAGCTCTCTCTGAACTCGGGTTTTAATTTTGCACTGATGTACGTCAACCTCGGCTTATCACCGTCTCCAATATCGACTGTCTCCAATTCGTCAGTCGACGTAAATCCTTTACCCAGCTTGCCCTCTTCATCGTCGATCGAGGTATGCGCCACTTCACTCCCTTTCAAACCGGCTGCTTGGATTGGCTGTTGATACACTCTCTCGAAAGTGAGGGGGTCTCCTCGCAGCCTTTGGCCTGAAAAGCGATCACAGGCATAATCCTCCAAATCCCAATGAACAGGGTCGACGGCTGCCACAGGGATTGCATCATCGGCCAGGAACTTCTCCTTTTGGGTCTTGACCGGTCCTCTGGGCTTCTGAGACGCCTGGTACCCATCAAGCTGGCCTGGCTGGGACTGAGCATGGTCTATAACGACAACCTTAGTGTTGGGCCAACCCTGAACGCCACCTTTGGTAATGTGCCGATTCTCTTCGTTGTCTTCCGCTTGCCCCCGAGTGAATCAGCCGCCCTCTTGGAGCCTTCCACACCCTTCGAACTGCCCGCTACACCTGGAGTAGTTGTTGGTAGATAGTCCCAAATCCCCCTCGAGGCAGTAAGCGAAAGACGAGCAATTTCTATGCACGTCAATTGGCTCCATAGCTCTGGAATGCTCTGTTAGCGGTTTCTTCTCTTTGTCCTCATCGCTTTGACGTCCCCGCCTTGCCTGGGCAGCAGGCAGGTAGTCGGCGCTAGGTGGATCGACTATCCCGTTTGAGACAAGTGAGGCTCCTTGTCCTTTTAGGATCTCTTCAAACTCTTCCTCGGTCACCAGGGAGTCCGGACCGAGGGTCTTCAGCCTCTCATCTTTGGTCGTGTATGAGACTTCAGCTTTGCCTTTGTCCATTTTCTGACGGTTGTGGTCCCACCGAGCATGCCAAAATATGTTGACTCCAAAAATGGGGCTTCTGGCATCAGCACTGCGTCGGGCCTGCGAATACCGTGCAGCAACAGAGCTTGATCTCCTGGACCCCTTAAGCGGCTTAAGCCACTTCGATGATCGATTTCAAGCATGCCAGTCAATTTGACCTGTAATTGACAAGGAGATGAAACGTCAAATTATGGAACATGTCGGTTGTTGCCAGACAGTTCCATGAATGTGCGGCTCTCATATAGCCAATGAATATAGGAGACTGACTAGAGAGTCAACTCCGAAAAGAATTAGGCGTAACAATAATGTATAAATGGTTGTCACAATATATCAAGCATAAGGTACGTAAATAGCCGATCATATGGTGAGATTAAAGTAAAGATGTGATGCATGCAACATTATCGTCATCGATCTACCAAATCTACTGAGTATACCAAATAAAGATTAACCATCAATAGAGGTGTGTTCCCATGCAGCTATGATGACAATAAACCCGATAACCTGACTAATCTACTAGCATTGGGGTGTTTCCATGCAGCCATAAAAGTAAACAAATCAAGCCACGTCCTGTATACTTAATAGATCTAATAGATGGGAATGACAAATTACACACACCGTATGATTGAAGCATAACCAGATCAGTTATATTAGCCAATATGGGCCCCATGAAGCTTGAAGAAGATCCATGTATTCGACACTGGACGGATCCATGTCTGGACAGACATAACTCAACACATATGGCATTGGGGTTCGTAAGATGCAGTCGTATCACATATGTTGAGCCAGATCCAACCACACTCAAATCAATCTAATGACTGAATACATGTCTCGAACCCGCAACATGTGAGAACCGCAACTAATGAATTGGCCGATATGATCTTAGATCTATCGCCTCTCTGGATGTAAAGAAAGAATGCGAAGGAGGCAAATAGATCTAGATAGAAATAAAGCACATGCCAATTCATTAGATGAGATTGGACATGATATTGTAGCAATAGAATAAACAAAGCATAACAGAGAATACTGATAACTTGATGAATCTATTAGATCGCCAATCTAATAGAGCCGATAACTAGCTTGAAGCCACGATTCATGTGAGATTCAAGCAATGCAGCCTCTTGAACAATAGATTCAAACCGATAACTAGCTCATACCGAGCTTCCACGAGTTACACAATACAGCCGTACAAATGAGACATGAACTAAGGCTAGACTTAAAAGCAAAACCGAAGGTCGATCTAGTCGATGCAGCCCAATCCGTCGAAGGTTCACCGAAATCTACTCTACTCCTACTCCTAGGGGTGGCCGAAGGCCGGAAACTAAGGACTAACGTTGTGTATTTGATTGATTGGATGTCCTTCTCGTTACCTAACCTTTGCTATTTATAGACCATAGCTTACACCCTAACCGGCCACCGCACAAGTCCTAATAATAAGGAAACAAATCCCGACTTGGGCCTCAATCCATTCTATTGCCGAGAATGTCGTGTGTCGGCTGAAAGATATCTTCATGATCTCTTATTTCCTCAGTCAATCTTTCGGGTCCATCTTAGATGCTTCCTCCGAAGGCCTGCTAGGGGGCCCATAAGCGCGTATCTGGTCATGTCAAAATACGGTGTTAACACCATAAAATGACATTTTTCCTAATTAAGGACTAAGTACTTTTCTTCACATCTTTGCCAAACCTTATCTAAATTTTCAAGACAATCCTCAAGAGTTTTTCCATAAACAGAAAAATCATCCATGAAAACTTCCATGATTTCTTCAATCATATCAGAAAATATAGACATCATGCATCTTTGCAAGGAAGCAGGAGCATTACATAATCCAAAAGACATTCTACGATAAGCATAGATTCCAAATGGACATGTAAAAGTGGTTTTCCTTTGATCATCAGGATAAATAGGAATTTGGTGGTATCCAAAGTAACCATCAAGAAAACAAAAGAACGAGTGATTAGCCAAACGCTCTAACATTTTATCAATGAAAGGTAGCGGAAAGTGATCTTTCTTTGTAGCTTTATTTAATTTTCTATAGTGTATGCACATCCGCCAAACCATGACAGTTCTCTGTGGAATTAATTCATTTCTTTCATTTCTAACAATGGTCATACCACCTTTCTTAGGAACAACTTGAACAGGACTTACCCACTCACTGTGTGGCACAGGATAAATGATCATAGCATGCAACACCTTTAAGGCCTCTTTCTTAACAACCTCTCTCATCACGGTATTTAGCCTACATTGGGGCTCTCTAGATGGTGCAATTTCTGGATCAGTTGAAATGTGATGGGTGCAAAGAACACGAATAATGCCTTTAAGGTCTTGGAGTGAATATCCAAAAGCAACATGATGCTTTTCTAAAATAGTTATTAGGCGCAAGGATTCTTCTTGATATAGTTTATCACTTATGATTACTAGAGAATCCTGATCATTATTTAGAAAAATATATTTAAGACCAGCAGGCAAAGGTTTAAGTTCAATAGAGGGCTTAGGTGGCTCTAGTAATTCATTGAGAGGTCCAGGATCAATGGGATCCTCATCCTCTTCCTCAATGAAGAACTGGGCGTCATCATCTAAGTCGGGTTCATTTAGTTCTTCAAAACTTATGGCTCTAACCTCCTCTATTGGACCAGGAAAAGGAAACTGCTCCTCCTTGATTTTTAAAGAACGAAAGATAGGTACGGAGAGCTTAAAACATTTTCCTAATCTAATATCTAATTTTCCTGTTTGGCCTTCTTGAATAAGTCTCCCTATTGGTAAGCCTCCTATCAACACGTCAAATTCTCAAACATCAAAGATGTAGAAATTTAACAAGACTTGGATTCCATTAACATAAATAGGAAAGAGACATATTACTCCTGAACTAGGAATAAGGTGGCCTAAAAGACTTTTTAACATTTTAGTTGTAGGAATTAATGACATGTCTTTCAAAAATCTTTTTGCAAAGATAGCAGACATGATATTAACACTTACAACAGGATTATAAAGAGCATCAAAAGGGTGTTTATCAAATTGACATTTAAGAGTAATAGATGGAGAATCTAAACGAATAGGATCCTATGAAAGTTCTGATTCTTTTAACCACTCATCACTCAAAACAAAGATTAACTCTTTTGTTGTCTCTTTAAAGAACTTTATCTCATCAGGATGAACATGATTTAAATCTTTAGAATTATATCCTTGAGGTTTCATAATTACTTGATAATTTAAGGTGTTTTCATAATCATCAAAAAGATCATCCTCAAAATTAAGCATACAATTAGGAAGCGGAGTTATCTCTTGTTTTTCAGATAGTTCAGGCTCTACACTAGCTAAAGGTTTAAAAGATTCACACCAAAGATCAGATTTAGCTAGCTAAGTTTCTACTTCTATCAACTCTTCTTTTTCATTAGGAAGATCATTTAAGATATTCATAAGAATTGTTTTAGCATGTGTAGCGGTAATATGCATAAAAGATCCTCCTACGGCCAAATTAAGATATTCTCTAGTTTTTTCATTAAGGTCCAAAAAGAAATGTTGCAAAAGCATAGGTTCTGGCAAAGCAAGACAAGTTCCTGAATTCACAAAACTGTCAAAACGTTCCCAAGCCTTACCTAGCGATTTGTTATCTAATTGTTTAAAGACTATTATTTCTAAATGAAGTTTAGCGACTCTATCAATAGGGAAAAATTTAAGACAAAAGCTAGAACAGAACGTTTCCCAATCTTCTTGACTACTCCCAACATGACGCTTATACCAATGTTTGGCTTTTCCCGTTAATGAAAATGGAAAGAGCTTCCACCTTAACGTTTCATCATTCACGCCTTTAATGTGAAGACATGAACAGGTCTCTTCAAAATTATTTAAATGGGAATAGGGATTTTCGATAGAAACTGACAGAAAAAGTGTTTTCCTGAACTAAGTGAATTAACCCTGGGCGTAGTTGAAAGGTCCTAGATGGCTAGAGGGGGTGAGTAGCCTAATAAAAATTCTACAAACCACTAGAGAAACTGTTAGATAACACTTAAGCGAAGCTTTTTACTCTAGCTCTACTAGGGGTTGTTGACACAAAAAGCGTCAGATCTGTAAACACCTCGGGCTATTACCCAAAGCTCGATGTCGAGGGCGTGCCAGTCGATTTGACCAATAAATCGACAAGGATGATAACTATGACAAACTGAACGAGACGACAGCGATGCGCCCGGACGTCAAGGCTCAGATTGATCACGGATAACTTAGAGCAGAGCTAGACGAGGCAAACAGCGATGCGCCCGGATTGCCAAAGCCTAGAGGTACTCCCACATGGAACTAACAAGGATTTTGATGGAGATCAAGGTGATGCAGCCCGTCGAAAGCTTGAAGAACTCGTAAAAGCTACAACTAATGCATAATAAGGGTAAATTGCTGGAAAGGTAAATAAGATAAAAAGTAATTGATTTGGTTTGAATTGGATTGATATTTTCTATGGCCCTCGGGCTCATATTTATACTCCCACATGGAGAGTTGTACAATGACACGACACATATCTTTCCTAAAACAAACTCCTACTTTTAAGGAAACTGACTCGCGCAGGAGCCGGATAACAATATTTATTTCCTAAACAAACACACCTATTTTAAGGGAAAATAAGTGACCCATGCAAGAGTCGGACTTAAACTACTATAATAATACTGGCACAGAACACCAGTTTCCTTACACTTCTTCTCGATGGAAACTTTCCATCGGCAGATCCCTGCAACTTCCTCCTCTAGCCACCTGTAGTCCTCTGCTGCCATCAAGTGCTAAATTACACCCATCGGCATCGACAACACTTTCCCGATCGGCAACCAACAATAAACCTTCATCGGCCATCGGCAACATCTTCTTCGTCGGTAATCGGCAACGAGCCCTCATCGGCAATCAACAACTAGCTTTCATCGGCAATCGACAATGATTCTTCACCGGCAACCACCAATCAACCTCTGTCGGCAAAGATCACCCAGCCTTCATCGGCAACATACTTGGCCTTCTGTAGCACTCTCCCATCGGCCATATCAGCTCACACTTTACCGATGCCGATGGAGAATAGTCACCAACCAATCAAGCTTCGATCCATTTGACACGTGCCGAAAAACGGTGTCAACAGGGGTGCAAAGCCACCTATCCAAGGAATTCTAGTTAGGTGAGTGTCTAACAATCAATAGAAAAACCTAAGACACTCAACTCAAGCTAGGAAGAACAACTAACAAGCTAAACTAAACAACCTAGCAAGTGAGCTAACTAAGCAAGATATGAGAGAAGTAAATACAAGAGAGGAGGTGATTGATATACCAATGCCTTGTGATGTATGGATGTCAAGATGATGAACCAATCACAATGAATACCAATGAGTAGCCAAGAGACAAGTTGACACACGATTTTTCTCCCGAGGTTCACTTGGTTGCCACCAAGCTAGTCCCCATTGTGTCGACTACTCAAATGGTGATTCGGTGGCTAATAGGTAATCACAAGCCTAGCACACTTCACGGGCACCACAAGAATCCACCTGAAGAATCATGGCCCTAGTTGGTTTCGGTGATTAACGACAATTAGAGATTATTATGGCTAACGTGTGATTTTTTGCAGAGGCTATGCTAGCTTAGCCATAGTGAATCAAGGAAAATGGGCTTATAATGGCCATCACTTAGAGCCCCCAAGATGATATCGTTTCGGTTCTAAGGAGACATTGATGAAAGAACCCTAGAATGATAGAGGCTAAGTGCCATAGGAGATGAAGGGCACTTAGAATTAGATAGGGCTTCTCTTTTACCTTTGCCGTACTATTAAGAGGGGTT